>VYZQ01020893.1:1477-17437 GCA_013400655.1 Mystacornis crossleyi
TCTTTTTCCCAGAATTACTTTGTTCCAAACCTAAGCCCAGTGGGGAAGAAGTGATTAACTCCCAAGGTCATTTAAGCATCAAACTGTACTTCTGGTGACAAAAAAAGCCCTCTTAGAAGGAACATTCTCAAAAGGACACCTCATTCTGAAAACAGGTGTAATCAGAATTTTGTTAAAGCAGAAAGAGAACAAACTGGGAAAGAAAGGAGTAAGGTATCTGCAGTCCTCCACATTTCATAGGAGGCAGAGAACAAACCAGGCTGCAGGCCATAGGCAAGACATTATGTGAACATATATTGTGTTGAATTGGTTTCAAATCCAGAAAGAATAGTCTATTCTGTCGGTCAAGTAAAAAGTTAAGAGGTAGTTTTATCTAAAAGGAAGAGGCTATCTTATAGCGAATTCTTAAATTCAGAGGATGAAGTTCCAATAAGATAAGACCAAAGCCCTGGAAACTTTAGCTAGAGATGAAACATTTTTAATATGCAATGGAAGCAACTACTACAATAGCTACCAATTATCAGAATCCAAAACCTCTATTAAGAAAATAATCAAGTGACCATGCAATATTTTTATACTAAGGACTTAAGGAAGTTTCATTGATTTGAATTTAAACTCAGGTTTCTTTTGGATTCAGCTTTGAATCTCACTGTAAATCAATTCTGCTACCAGCACTACATCTTTAGTGAATCATCAAGGACTTCTGGAGGTATTTACACATCTCTAACATCTTAGTTCTTGATTTACATCAAAATCCTATGTAGTTAGTTCCTGTATATACTAAACAAAAAAGAAGATTAAAATTCAATATGCAATATTCATTCCAAGTGTAATTGAATCAATGGTATTAAATGTACAGATTAATTTAGCCACTATAGGATTATGGATAAAAACATATTTAGCAGAAGCAATAAAATGACAATTTAACACATTAAATGGTGAGCAGCAATTTTTTATAAATAAAACAGGGATAAGAACAGATCCCAGCAGAAGCAGAAAGTGGAAATTGTTAAGTAAACTGTCTAGTTAAATGAGACCATCGCTATGCAAGAGCACTGTACATTACCAACTTAGAACTCGGTTGAAGGAGTCACAGTATAAATGCCAGGTCCAAAAAAAATTTTGTATAATCTGGAAATTAATTGCAGTGACGTTAAGCAAGTTTACAGTAAACTGACAGAGAGTTGTATATGACCCATAGAAGGTTAAGTGTTCACCATACTTCAGAGGAGGTGAATGCCCTGAAAATATTAGTTTTGACTTTGATTATTTCCTAAATATGTTTGGTTGCTTCTTGCAGTGATTTCTGTTTAGAACACAGGGGACTGAATGAATCTTTCCTTTGTAGTGAATTTCTAATTAAAAAAAAAAGAGAAAGATGAATGGAGGATTCTTTCTCCAATTTCCCAAACCATTCTTGATAATCAGGTAAACTGAGCAACTGTTTAACATCCACTATGATTTACAGTTCACATTAAATGTTTCTTTGTACAGCATTTTGTAGGTGCCAACATTTTGAAAGCCAAAGCCAGCAATGTTTTTGGCTAGAAAATAAGAACATACTTCTGTACGTATTGGGTTTGGTGAGCTTTCTTGCAGGATGGTATGGTGAACTGCTCATGTGAGCACACATCCAGGAGGTTTGTCACAAACTCCTTGCTGACCTTGCTTTGTCTTGAACTAGAAATTCTTGCACCATGAGTATCAAGTGGAAAGTTAAAAAAAAAAAAGGAACCACACTCTCACTGCGTTGATAAGAAGCATTACCCTCTGATACTTGCTAAAGGATTTAGTGCCACTAAATTCAGTCTAAAACTAGCTTGAGGATAATCTGATAAAGTTAAATTCACTCAATTTATAAACATTTGCATGCTATTTATTCATATCGTTTACATGTGTTTGCCCTGATAACACGAGCCTATGTGAAACAGCTGTCAGCAGCCACGAGAATTTGCTTGTTCACTGCTTTTTGCTGGAAGCCAAAAACAACTGCCCAGGCCCCATGAATACATGCAGTTCATTTATCCCAATTAGAAACTAATTTCAGACAAGTGCCACTAACCAAGAACAACGTAAGACAGAACAAGAGAAATTATCTACAGCAGTGCAGAAAAAGAAGAAAGAAATAACAAATTAATATTGTGACATTCCATAGAAAGTGGTGCTTTTTTTGCCAAGATACAGATGATCTGTTTTTCTGATACTGTGGTTTATATTATCTGTGCAGACACATCAGGCTTACGTTTTGAATTGAGCTGGAGTGTTTCTGTGTTTGCAAAACTCAGGTGGGAATCTTGCATGCAAATGCTTTCTTCTCTACCTGCATTTATAAATATTACAGGAATAGCCCTGTTCACAGCCTGCTGTCATGCTGACCTCCTGCGCTTGGCCAGCAAATCTAAGGGCTAAAACTCTTAAAAGTTTTGGAATCATCTAATGTTTCATTTCAATTTGGACTGAGATTCTAGGAAGGCTCTTCCTCAATGGATGGTTGCTTCTTATCTCTAAGCTAAATCTGAGTGCCTAGACACACCTGATCCATAGTTTGACCAACGGTGATTTTCCTTTTATTGCTTCTTTTTAGTGCTGATCATAACTTGTGACATACATTGAAAAGGCCAGGGTCACCCAGCCTCTTATGCAGACGTAAACTAAGTGAATGACAAAGCACAAGTTTGACAGCTACCACCATTCCATCAACATGCAAACTTCCCTGTCAGATTAGCAAGAATTCCATACATTTTTCCTCTTGTCTTTTTTTAATTTGTTTGCAATTTTGCATAAAATGTTAGCAGCAGCAGTGTAGAAATATGGTTGTCTAAGTCTGAAAGACAGGTGTCTGCTAAGGAAGGCAGGAGCCTCCCTTGGAATGGAAAAATGCAACCCCCTTCCCTCCGANGTACACCATACAAAACCAGAGCAATAGAGGTAAGAGAAGGCTGAAAAAGGAGGACTTGCCCCTGGTCACAGGGGGTTGGGTTGGAGATTGGATAGGCAGACTAAACACCCCTAAATCAACAGGATGCACCCATGGGTGATGAAGGGGCTGGCAGATGATATTGCTCTGCTGCTCTCCATTACTTTTGAAAAATCATGGAGAAATCCTAACAGTTCTGTGATTCTGTGACTTCATTTCACACAATTTTTAAAATGCCTATAAACATCCATTAACTGGTTCTAATTGAAATGTGTCACCTTGTCAAGAACACAGTGTCACCCACGTGTGTTGCAATGAAACCATTTGGCACTTTAAATTTCATTACAGCACACTCTCTAATGTAGCAAATAAGTTAGTCAAGGTATAAATTAGAGTAACAGTACTTTTATTAATATTAAAACATGTTGCAAAGGATATTGAAAATATAATCATCCCCTAATTTGTATGCTATTTGAATTATTCTATAAATGAAATTTTTTTTGTCAGGCATTTCACTATAGGATGAATGAGAGATTCTAATCTGGAAAAGATGCTGAAGTATAATGAATGTAAGTACCGCTCTTACTAATTTTTAACATGCTATGCTAAGAAATTATGATATACCATACCATGACATCATAAACTAAGTAAATACAACCAAAGAATAGGAAAAGAAACTAAAATTCTAGTTTTACAATCAGTACAATTGTTTTGGAATTCTGTATGCAGAATATTTGCTATTTTTCTGATTTGCAAAGAAAAACAACAGGATCTCAAAAACCCATTAAAGGTGGATTTCCAAATCTTGATCATGTCCAGTGGTAAGTGTACAAATCATATTAGAAATAGCAATTTTCTTTGCCAAAAATAAACAAATAGTAAATAAATTTCCAGTAGCTTTTCAGTGCAAAAACTTGAGACAAATAATATCACAGCAGGCGAGGTAGCTACCACTAGACTATCAACAAAAGGAGATTAAAGTATTCATGAGACCTTCAAATGGGTGTCCTGCTTCACAAGCATAGTTTGAATTTCAAATAACATGGACTAAGTAGATGCTACAGATCACTGCACTTGCCTGTCAGTGTTACATGTGATGTTTAGCAATTAGTTCTGGACTTAAATTTGCAGGAAGAGATAATTATGTACAATAAAACTTAGAAATCCTAATTTGACATTAATGGTATGAATGAAATGAATGAGTGAAAATGAAGTTTTGTCCATGTGTGTTCCTTCCTTCCTTCCTTCCTTCCTTCCTTCCTNTTCTAAAATTATCAGTCTGGCAAATCTCCTCTTTTGTAATACAGCTAATGGCCTTGAACTAGGTTTTTTTTTTTTCTTTTAGTACTTCCTTCCTTCCTTCCTTCCTCCTTCCCTTTTCTCTACTTCTCTCCCTTTCCCTCCCTTTTTCTAAAGATTTCTTCCAAGGCAGTATGCTTTAAAGCTTTTAGGGTAAGACAACTGGAAAGCAAAGTTAAACACTTCTGTCACCATAAGTATGCAATGCTAAATCATCTTTATACAGCATTTAATAAATTCACCTGGTTATTTTAAAATATACTTTATATCTCGGAAATAGGTACCTCACATACTCATTAGGGCCAAAACTGGGTTGAAATTATTTGTGCAATGTCTTTTTTTCTGTTATATAATTATTCATATATAATGAATGATGTATATTTTCAAAACAATTATGTAGCTCACTACTGACACAGAAATTACAGATGGCCTGTGTTAAATATGCTTTTTTTTTATTATGCATGAGACATCCAAAAATCTTGAGCAGTGTCAGAATTAGACTCAAACAAAACTTTGTAGCTTTGGAATAGCCTCTCATTGCAAATGATACATTCTGTTTCCTAGTTTAGATGTAGGATACTGAGGTAAAGATAGAAAGATTTTATTATTTGGTTGGCTGTTATAAAGGAATTGAAAAAAAAGAAGAATAGAAACTGAAGGTACAAACTGTAGAACCACATTATTATGATACTCCCAGGGTTAGGAGTTAGCATTTCCTCTATTGCCTTATATTTCCTCCAGTGTCCTCTAGCCATCAAATCCTGGCTGCATAACTTCAGACTTTTTTGTTATTGTTGCTATTTTTTTTTTTTTTAAAGCCTTGGGCATCAGAAATACCAAAATATACTTTGATTTTCAGTGTTAAGATTTTGGAGGAGGGAAGTTCATGTTCCACGAAATTGCACCTATGCCTGTATTAATTACCTCTCGTTTACACATCAAGGTCACATTGGAGAATGATTTCCTTTACTTAAAAAAGTGTAACATAGGCAGTGTTGATTGTTCGGATATTATTGGCTTCTAAGTTCAATTTCAGACGCATTCTTACATGACTGAGCACAGTACTCCAAGCCTTTGCTCTTGTCATGGTGAGTTTATGAACATTTTGCAGTGAGATTTCTGTTAACCCTGAGGCTGTCAAACAGTATTTAAGATAAAACAGCACCTGATCACCACTGAAGATTTGCCTACTTATAAAGAACAAAAGAGGAAACAACAACAACAACAAAAATAAAATAATAAACAACTACTTCGTTCCCACACAGCAAAAACTAGATGTCAACTGATCGGTTCTTTATGCTTGCATATGCTTTCTAAATGATCTTTTTTAAAAACAGCTATGCCCATCAGAACATGTTCTACAGTTGTAAATCAGTGCCAGTGAATTAAATTTTGCTCAGGGCATTGTGTACAATTGCAATATGGCTATTAATGCAGGGAAAATAAACAAGGAAAAAATGCTTAACATGATACAAGATCTGACTTATTAACTAATTCAGTATAAATGAATGTCAAGTTAATGACAGCCCCAGGATCCATCCAATACGAAGTTGTTTGAAAAAGCATTTCACCAATGGCTTAGAATATGTTATTCTTCCATTCAATTGCCTGTGCTTCCAAGGAAGGGAAGCATAGCTTCACCCAAAAAAAAAAAAAAAAAAAGAAACACACCACTTCAAGTAAAATATTGCATAAAAGAGAATTTCTATTTCAGAGGGTCAGGCTAAAGACAGTGATTAACAGAAGAGAATGTCTGACTGAAGGAAAGGAAGACTTCTTTCTAAAAAAGCAATTGCTGAAGATGAGAAGCATGAAAAGCCCATTGCCATGGTGCTGGATGTGTTGTTGTTTCTTTTTGACCTCACCTTGTCCAGTCAAGATGACTAAAAGCCTTACTTTGTTATTTACTAGCTTTTAAGCATATGGTTTTTGACAGTCTTCATTATTCTTTAATAAGTTTCTTTCGTAGTGGAGCTCACCCTTTAGAAACTCAGTTAAGGAATTGAATTGAATGTTTCATCTACAGCAGGTTCATTTTAATTTATTTAAATATGTAAAGACATTCTGTTTTGTTTTGTGGGTTTTTTTAAATACCCGTGGGCTTGCAGGCAGAGAGGTATATAGCCTTATCTCTGAGTGAAAATTCAGCTCTCAGTTCCCTGCAAACTTTTCCTTGTTCAAATTAGGGCATCTCAATGCAAGAGCTTGTTAAAGTTTCATGTTATAAGGGATGGGTTTGCCTTGGCAGATTAATTTAACAGCAGGGAAATCTACTTCTGTTTTTCTTAATGCCAAGTTTTAAAGCCTGCTTACTTTGTGGGTGGTGTGATTCAAGAGGAAGCAGGGTAGCCACAGGCATGGGATCAGAGCTTCGTCCTTATGCACATGAGCGGGTGTGTGGGTGTGAGAGAAAAGAAGGTGTGAGGTTTCTCTCCTTTCTCCTTGCACTCAAATCACTCCCTGGGCATCCTGGGGTGCTATGCAGGTTCGTGACCGAACACATTGGGCCAGTGGGTTGCCTCTCCATTCAACTGGGCTGGGAAGCCTGAAAAACTTGCAAACAGGCTCCTGGCTTTGAACCAAGAGGAGACAGAGGAAGCCATGTGAACAGGCAGGAGCCTTACCGTCCTAAGGAGGCTGCACAAAGCCCAGAGCAAAGTCCACTGTGCCACACCCTGGCTGCAGGAATAGGACCTGGGGCTCCCACTCAGCCAGGCCAGCGCTTGCAGGGGAACAGCTGCACAAAGGTCCACGGGACACACGGTTTCCCAAAGGGGCAATATCGCAGCCGACCCGACACAGCGCAGGCCTTTTCCCATGCACACCTATTTGGAAAGAGCTGTCAAATTAAAATGAGCCCTTTTTTATGTGCTGAGGCTAATGGTTAGTGTATTAAAACTCAACAGCCTTTACAACATGAGCTGTGTTGAACCACGGAGCGAGAGTTTGTGGCCTTCCCCCCAGCTGGTTTTCATATAGATGTAATGATCAAAAGAGGCAAGTTAATAATGAGCCAGCCAGTGACACAAACAAACAAACAAACAAACAAACAAACAAACAAACAAACAAACAAACTCCATACGCACCAAAAGGAACCACAGCACCTTCACCCAGCACAGGCAAAATCAGCTTTCCTTTGGACCTGGATGTTGCCGTTTTAACTACTGGTGTGGGCTTGCTCCAGGTGTATACTCAGGCAATACTTTGAGGTTGCTGCAGGTCCTGCTGACATACCTGGATGAAATTTTAAATGAGCTCTAGTGTTTTACTGTTCAGAATCCACTCAGGGTCATCCCTTGCAGCTGCCACTGCAGGTGCTATGCCAGCTGCCCCCAGCCCAATGGCACCTGGCACGCCTCAAGTCATGCTGCAGCATGGAAACTCTCGGAGATATTCCTTTAAACTATAACAACTTACTTTTACCTTCCCCTAAGACTACCAGAGGCAAACACTAGGCAGAGTGTCTGGTTTGACAGTTTAATGAATTCCATCTGGCAATTCTGACCACTATCAAATTTGAAATCATGAACTTGCACATTGATATTTTTACCTATGGCACTCAGGAAGAGGACAGAGACTTTGTTCTAGCTCTAAAGACCCAGAGACAGAAAGAAATAAGGCCCAGTGGTCTGTGATGTCTATTTACTGTTAGAGGAAGCTGTAAGACCCCATTTACAACTCTGGTAAGAGAAAAAGTCAGAGTCAGAATGTAGCCTTCACTGTTCAATTTAGATCACAATTTTCTGTTGTTTGCCAAAGCAGGGTGAGATTAGAACATCTGAGAGTAAAACCTGTCTGCTAGCTGCCTTTGCACACCTGTGACCACATAGATATCTTGCTTTTGCACTCACTTCTCTCTAATTGGTTTTCCCAAGAAGCAGCCTCTTTCTAAAAATATTGATACAGCAGCATGGATGGGGAGGACAGCAGAGAACCCATTCAGTGCCAGCTTCTCCACTAGCCTGCACTGGGAGCTGTTTTGCTGATAACAGGCTGATGTTTTTCTCACCTCTTTCATCTTCTACTTAGTCTAACGCCAGCCCCTGCACCTGCTACTGCAGGATATTGCCATCTATAGCTTTCCAAGACTTCATATTCTGATGAATAGTTGGCTTCTGGTTGCTTCAGCAAAAGTCCCCAACTGCTGCTGAATTCTCTCTCCAAGTCCAGAACAGAAGGGACCTTTATTTACCTTAATGGGCTCTGAGGAGTAACAGTGCCGACAGTCAGGTGCCTGGTCTCCTCATACTGATTTCTGCCCTTGGTTTCATGGCCTCTGGTTGGCAAAGAATTTCTGCTCAAGGTACTTGGATCTGTAAAGCCTGATGTTCTTGGCTAACTGCAATATTAGGAAATTCCACAGGAAAATAAACTGTCCTGTCTCTTATATAGATATAACTTTAAAAAATCTCACAGTGGAATCCCCTAGTGACAGAGTGAAATGGACAGAATTTAGAGTAACAGATCTTTGCATAGCAAAATACTTAGAAATTAATCTGAAATAAAGAAAAAATAAATTAATTAATTTTTAAATCCACCAAACCCCCCCTATCTTTTGCAAACACTGTCCCCAGCTTAATTACTGTTAAGTCCTTCTTTTTTTTTGTGGTGAATTTGCAGGTTGCTGTGCTAATACTAGACAGCATTCCTTTAAGGCTTAAGCACATACATTTAAAAGCTGATAACATTTTTTCCATTAGAAGAGCTTAAGCTTGTTTATGATATATTCAGGGATCAAGTTTCACAAATTCGGTTTTCAAGCCAAGTAAAGTCAGATGTCCCAGTACCACAAAGCTTAATGAGTGAACTTTTGCCTCACTAAGGTCTGGAAGATAAGAAGAGAGGAATACTTAAAAATAAAGGCAAACATTTGCTTCAACATGTAAATGTATTTGTTCAGACTGTAAATTAAATTCAATTAAGTTCAGAGAGTAGTATCTTAAGCATTTTGCTAATTATAGTTGTTCGTTTCAACTCATTAAACTCAGATAGTACATTTAAGAAAAGAGAATCTGCCAGGAAACTGCCCATTACACGGGCTGGTTATCTCATTTCCATTAAAGCACCACTAAAACTTTGAGATGTGCCTTCAAGACACTCCACAGGAGAAGAAGAGAAAGAGGAGAGAACCAAGGGTCTTTTTGCCAACTACAGCAAAAGGAGATGAGTTGCAGAAAGGAATTTGTATTTTCTGGGTGTACAGAACCTATAGCTGCACATCCAAGAATGCCCTTATTCAGCATCCATGTGACTGCTGTCCTCAGGAGTCAGTTTGTGGTGCTGCCCACCTTGACAGACCCCTGGGACTGGCTGATTTTTTCTGGTTAGCATCACACCTCTGCTGAAAAGACAAAGCTTGCTCAAGAAAGCTAAATTTTTCAGCAAATTAGGGCCAAAAAAATGTTCACTTTTGTGATAAGTGCTAGCCTGGCCAGAACGTCAAGGCTTGATTTAGTTATCATTTGACCTAAAAGATGAACAAAACTATGCCAGTGAGCAGGAAAATAAGAAGGGGAACTGGGGTCAAAGTGAAACTCTGCTATGGGGTAGGAAAGGGCATGAGAACTATAACTGGGGCAAATGTAACCAAAACAGCCTGAAGAGGAGATGGGACAGTCCAGAAGAATATATTGGGAGCCTACATGTTCCCTAGTCAAGGAAGAAAACAGCATAAAGTGGAAGGAAATTGAATCTTTTCAAGTCCTTGGCATAAAGACGCAAGAAGTAGGCATTGAAGGGAACTGGAGAAGTAAAAATCAACAGGAGGTTGACACGTCAGGAGAGAGACAGGGAAGATTGCAGCCTCTGAAGACTAAGCCAAGAACATGGCTTACAGAAGCTGCAAAATGTGCAACCAAGTGTTTTTAGAGAGGGACTAGCTAGTGTTGGCACAAGACAGCAAGTGTTAACACTGGAAGACAGAAGAAGTGCTCAGTGTGTGACAGTGATGAAGTCCCACGCAGCCCTGCGAAAGTATGTCTGAGCTGCATAAAACCGCGAGCTCGCTTTGAGCTAGTTAGCCAAGCCTCAGAAGCAGTCTGTGCATGTTAACATTGCTTTAATTAAGTTAACTGGGCTAATACCCCTAATTTGTTGGAGGTATCTGTAAACTGCACTTTGCAGTGTTAAGCAAACTCGGTGTACCTTTGTTAGAAAGAGTCCCTCCAGAGACAGCAAAACAGGTCAGACCTTTACAAACCCATTCAAACCCTTAATTTCCCTACTGCATGTCCTTGGTCAGTGATTAGACTGAGCAGACTCCCAACAAGCTCAGGCTGCTAAATACTGACCTCTCTTAACTGCTGCCAAAGCTAACAGCCACGGCTGTGTTTGTACCAGGTGGTCTCCCTTTAAGAAAATGCTTTCACTTTTCTTCTTTTCTTAAAAAAATATTTTGTTGTCTGATAGAGAAAACTTGCCCAAATGCACGCTATTTGCAGCAGACAAAAAGCGCTGCTTACATGACTTTTGTGTGTTGTGTTTTCATACTGTTCTAAACTTCTCTACTGGGTTTGAACTCCTGCCAGCATTTTAGCATAGCAACTTGCTTTCTTCATGACATTCAGCAAGTGGTTTTGCCTCCTCAAAGACTTGGGCTGCAACCCAGGGAGAATTTAACATTATGAAAGAATGAAAAGTTGGTTACAGCAGGAGCAGCAAAAGCCACACACCTCCTTCCCTCTGACCGCAGACTAACCCAGCACACTGTCTCAACGGTCTGGGTACGTGATATTATGACTGTGATCATGTGAGTCCTAACTCTTCCAGCAGACAGGGGAACATAACTTGTTTTATGGAGCAGAGGCTAATCATTCTATTCACACAGGGCTCCTGTGTGCTTGCTGCTACATGCATGGTTTCAGCATGCTCCTGCTTACGTGTCTGACTTTGCACGCATTGCAGAATAGAACACAGGTAGGAACCAGACATCCTGAAAAAGTGGGAAGCCAGACAGGCACATCTTCCTCTGTAGCCACCCAGCCAGCCTGCTCCTGGCTGCCCTCTTCCCAAATCATGGGAATCACATGAAGGGGAGGGAACATTTTCCCAAGGGAAGAGGAAGGTTTGGGCAGGCCGTGACCTAGATAAATTATCCTAGCAGCCTGGTTTGCAGAGTGTAGGTTAAACAATTCAGATATGCACAAGCACTGGGAGAGCCAAACCCCACTGAAACCAACAGAAAGCTTTCCATTTGCTTTAGTAGGCATTGCATCAAACATTATAGATAGGCAGAAGTGGAAATAGGAGACCTCTGTGTGATGTTGGCACAGAGGCTGTGAATATCACTGGAATAGAAACAACCACAAGATACCCCGAGGCTCCATCAGTGTTGCCGTCCAGTGATTGGCTTTTATTTGTTCCCTACCTCAGTGGAGCTACCCTATACCACTGGGAAAACCTGGCCCTTATGCTTTGCTCAGTTAAAAGCTAGTTGCTTTTATCACTGGGCACAGGGTGCTAAACGTGGAGATTATACCAGGTGACAGGAGCAAAGTAACTTCAGGTAATTGTGCCAGCATGCAGAACAAAGGAGAGCATTCTCATAACACTGATAGGCAGGACAAACTTGTCCATTATTCCTGAGCCAGAAACACAGATTCCTCTTCCAATAGCTGGTTTCCTGTTGGCTAGACTCAATGAGATACCATTTGCAGGAAGGAACAGGGTCCTTCAGTGCAAGTTGTGCATATGACCCTTGACACTGCATTGCTTTAGGCAGATTATTATTCTGTCCCTTCTTTCAATCATCAGCTAGTGACAAGTTACTGGTGATTTTATTAGCATCACTTGTTGGGAAAGGTGTCTTTATGGGGATTTTTAAATTTACATTTTTTAAAAATTAAAGCCACTTGTTGCTAGGCAGTGGATTTTGTTAATTAATAAAACAAGCAATAAGAAGTGAAATAATAATAACAACAACAAAAGGTTGTCTTAAAAAAGGAGCAGTGTTGTACATCAACATTAAAGATGAAGAGTGAAGAGAGACACCTTCTCTTTACAGATTCTTCTGGGTGAGAAAATATCATCACAGCTGGGGAACTTATCCTAGAAGCATCAAGCTTTACACATGTGAACACATTAGCTTAGAGAAATCCCTAAAACCAGTGCAACTTGGAAAATTTACCTTGGAGGGATGAAGTCTACATTTGTAACAATGTAAGACATCTTTCACAAGACTCATTTCAGTGCTCTGCCTCCTCCTTTTCTTGTGCTTTCAAATACGCAGCCAGGTCACAGGCAGAGCAGGACTTATTTCAGGTTTATGCCTTGAGTCTTACTTTTCCAACCAGGCATTCACAGCTGTAGGCAGGCTCTTGAAAGTCTGACGTTTCAGTCTTGAACTTGAAAGACAACTTTCAAGTCCTGCTGTACACTGGGGACAGCAGGATAGAGAGTGTAGGCTTCTACTTCCTTTGGCGGAACTATTCCCTCCTAACTCCCAAGACTTTTTTGCCTTCACTTCTTTGTCTACATAAAAAGCTAACATTAATCTGGTTTAAATAAATAAAATAAAAAAGCCATCCATCTTAATAGTCTACTCCTCTTACATTCACTGGGTAAGAGCAAAATTGCAAGCTTCACCCAAGGTCTCTGAGGATAAATTTCAAGAAGGGCAGGACCTTCCATTATGAATAGCAAGATTGTTTTAATTTAAAAAAGAAATCAATACATTCTTTTCAATCATTAGAATTTTGTGCCAGTTGCAAAATCAATCCTTTTCTTATTAAAGTGCTTACATTCCCAGTAAAATACTTTGTGACATAGAATCTCCATTAAGATGGAACTGGACCATGCTCCCGGGAAGCCAGCAACTTTTACTGTAATCGGAGATTTTACATAGTAAATAAGAGGCTGAGTTTTAACTCCTGGAATTTCATTTGAAGGAGCAGTGGACCTGTAACTTAGATTACCTTCAGGAACAGTGCAAGTGTGGGCAGTTGTATACAAAGAAAATTGGACCTAGGACATGTGATTAGTATCTTCCCAATCCATAACAGAAAGTCATTTAATGCCTCTTGGCAAAGTCTGACATAACAAAGACACAAGATTCTGCAGAGGAGAAGGGAAAATCTGATGAGATTTACTCTGATGAGGCCTGTGTAGTGATGAAAAAGAAAGGTGGAGAGTGAAATAAAATGTCAGGAGTTTGGTTTGCACCAGAGTTTTGGTTTGTTCTTATCTCTACTGAAAGTGACTGCTCTATTTAGTTTTGAATAACTGGTCTCAAGTGGGATTAAATTTTTTTCTTTCCCTTAGCTTAATGTTGCAGCAGAGACAGTCTGTATTATACAGTGGCTTAACACATGCATTTTAGAAAAAACTCTGACAACATGAAATTCCCACAGGTGCTATGCTCACAAAAATTTAGCATAATGATATTAGGAAAAGATTTTTGCTCTTATAGAAGTTGTTTGTATCTGTCAGGGTCTTACATATAGGTTGTTGTAAACACTATAGAAATGAGAAACTAAACTGACACAATAAAATTCTGTTAGTGATTGAGCAAAAAGTTTGAAATTGAGAAATTAAATCTCTTCCACAAGTATAGTAATATTTTTACTATGGCAATGCATAACTAAAGAAAGAATCGGAAAATAGAGATGGAAATTATAGGCCAGTGCCATATTACTATGAGACACTTTAAGACCTAATTCAAATCCTTCTGAAGCCAGTGTTATGTGTATCAGGCTTAATAATAATAATAGTAATA
Source organism: Mystacornis crossleyi (assembly GCA_013400655.1). Taxonomy (NCBI): domain Eukaryota; kingdom Metazoa; phylum Chordata; class Aves; order Passeriformes; family Timaliidae; genus Mystacornis; species Mystacornis crossleyi. The sequence continues at coordinate 15,406 of VYZQ01020893.1, forward strand.
ATGGTTGTTCTTAATAATTAAGGATGATTATGAGGCACTTAGGGTAATGATGCTATTTACTTTCACCACCCATGCATTTGCTTATGTGGGGATAGATTCAACTGTGATGAACAGCTATGGTTGTGCATGTTCAGTTTTGATGACTGGAAAGTGCTAATTGAATCTTCTTGAGCTTTTTTCCTTGAGGCTCTTTTGACCTCCATCTTGTTCAGGATTTTGGCTCACAGACTGAGTTTTATCATCATATATCAGGTATTTGATCTAAAGGACTATTTCCCCCATTTACTGAAAAAAATTCTGCAAGCTTTAAGGCATGAATTCAGCATGCATTCAAACTGGATTTTAGCTGTCCTTTTGCAGTAAAAAAGGAAGGTCCCTTCCAGGGACGAAGAGCATCCGTGCTGCCCACCCACCTCTGCACTGACTGAGACCTTACCAAGAGAGCTACAGCACGGGTGCTTGTTTAGCAGATGAAGCCCTGGGTCTCCAATCTGGCCATGCTTGGATCCCAGTGAAGGCAGAACCATCCTGTTCTCAAATACAGCATCTGTACACACACAGAGCCCATCAAGGACTGCAGACATTATGACAGGCTGATAAAAGGCAGTTTACTGTGCTAAGGAGGAGTCACAAGCTAAACACAAGATCTAGAGGACAGAGAGGGCTGTCACCTGCCAAGAGCAAAGGACCAGAATAAAGGCTTCTCAAATGGGCTGATTATTTTTTTCTCTTTGGCCGAATGACAGTGCCGTGTTCCCAGCAGACCGGCATGAGTCTCAGTGTGTATGATGAAAGCAGCCACAGAAGGAAGAGGACTGGGAAGAGAAAGATTAATAGATCACTTGCAGATTAGTATTATGAAGCTCATTTTAAGATGCTGAACCACTATTATCCATCTAGAGAGGCATTCTGGTCTGAAATGGATGTCACCTCCAGAGTAGCTGGGGAGGAGATAGGGACATTCTTTTACAGTCAGTTTTCCAGAGACGCACCCCCATTAATTCCCCTGTGGATTTCCCAGAGGAAAGTCAGAACATTTACAAGAAAGGTTTTCTCTGGCTTCAAGTCTCACGGAAAATTCTGATCCTGTGGTTTATTCATTGGAGACTTCCCACAGTGCCCAGGGAAACCAAGAGGCAAGGCTCTAAGGGAGCAGGTTCTTTTGCTTTCATCTTTCCCACAGATCAGCCAGTTCTACATCTTCCTATGAGCTGCTCTCTAGAGAGATGTGGGCTTGAGGAACCGTGAAATAATTCTTTGCTTTGCAGATGAGACTTTGTTTTAATTAACTCATGATGTGAAGAATGAAATTAAAAGTGAAAGAAAAAAGCCTTTCCTCAGCTGGGCTTTTCTTGATGAGCTTCATGAGTACATAGGTTTTGCTACTGAGAAGGAAGGCCCAGAAAAAACGTGCCTGGAATCATGGAAGCCTTGATCCAGGCACAAGTGCTGCAAAGCCATGAGCCTCCATTCCTACTCCTTTTATCCCTAGATCCCTTAAAAACTTTGACAAAGCAAGCTTCATTAAAGTAGCTTGATACCATAATCCAAAATGTACTATATTCATAAACAATTTCCATCATTCCCTCTTATTCTTTTTGAGGCAGAATAATGTACTACTAAAACAGGATTTCTGCTTTCCTGTTGAGAACATTAGGAGCAAGAAAATAAATAGTTCTCTTCATTACCAAAGTCTCAAAGGAATGCAAACAGAGAAGAAGGAGCAAACATAAAACCTATTTCGAAGGTGTTCTGGAGTAATTCATCAGTCTCTCATCTTCAGATACACATCAGTAAATTCAGACTTTGATCTACAAAGCACTTAAGTACTTGCATAACTTGGAGCATATGAGTAGCCTCTTCACTTGAGATTAGCGTGTGGTTAGGTGCTTTTCTGGACTGTGGCTTTTCAAAGGAGTGTACAGCTTAGTTATGTGTTTTGTAATGTGGGAAGCAGTATGAGGAAGGAAGGAAGGAAGGAAGGAAGGAAGGAAGGAAGGAAGGAAGGAAGGAAGGAAGGAAGGAAGGCAGG
>VYZQ01020893.1:18621-69381 GCA_013400655.1 Mystacornis crossleyi
GGAAGGAAGGAAGGAAGGAAGGAAGGAAGGAAGGAAGGCAGGCTGGGTTAGGTTAGAAAACAAGTCAAAACTGAGTTTCCCAGCAGATCATAAGACTGCTGATTGAGACAAAAAAAAATCCTAGGATGTGTAATACATTGTAAAACAATTCAGTGCATTATATATACACTAAAACATCCAGGAAAATTAAGCTTTTATGAGAGAAAAAGAACACACACAGAGTACTTGGAGCTTCAGGACTACATGAGATCAGTTTTATTTACATGTCTTTCTTGGTTTGCCCTGCTTCCTCAGCCATTTTACCAGAAAGCCTATCCCTTATAGCCTTCAGATGAGATGCTTATATGAAATGGAGATTCTCTGTTTTGGTCTAAACAATCTGAACTCATTTAAATTGAAGGTCTGAGCTTACTCTTTTTTAAATTGAACAGGTTATGGAGGCTTAGCTCATATGCTCAGCTTATGGATAATGCCCAGCTCATATGAGCAGATGAATTGGCACACTGGAAGCAGAGATGGCCATGTGAAAACTGCCCGTAGATAAGGATGAAGGAGTTTCATGTCATGCAGTTAACTAGGCAGGGCCAGGGGACATTCCCAGGCAGTGGAGCTTGATTATTTATACTATGAAATTGTTAGCATGATGGCTGGCATGTTTTTGGCAAAGGTACAAACACCCCATCTAACAAAATGCCAAACAATTCCCAGGAACAGCATGGAGAAGGAATCCTTCTCCATAGGCAGTTTGCGTTCAGCCACCCTGTTCTGGAGGGTAAGTTAATTCAATAGTACAAATTCAGGCTGGTCTGCATCAGTTTGCCTCAGTGCCAGCAAATGTTTCTGGGCATGCTTAATTTACTCATACAGATGTAGCCATGGGTCCTTTTCACGGACACAGTGCTGATTCAGTTGACTTCCCAGTCTATTAAAATTGAGATAGAGTGTGATTCATTGCAAGCAAGATAAATATTTGGAAATGCAGTAGAGGTGAAACCAGCAGGAGCCTGGGAAAAACGTCCAGCTGCAGGAGGATCTGCTTTGAGAATAAACAGTAATAAAAATACACTGGCTACACATGTAAGTTCATCTAAGGAAACAAAATGAGAATGTGTTGAGCTGGCACAAGAAAACAATTATGTTGGTGAGCCATAGAATTAATGAAGTCTGATTTGCTATGATTTATGTTTCTCAGTTGGTTGACACTGTGCAGCAGGAAAACTATGGCATAGTTGCCTTCACAGAAACAGGGTGGGATGACTAAGACAACTGGAGTGCTGCATGAGTTGGCTATAAACTCTTCAGGAGGGACAGACAAAGAAGGAGACATGGTGGGGTAGCCCTGTATACGCTAGGGACAGTTTTGATTGCCTAGAACTAAATGATAGTGGCACTAGAGTTGTGTGTTTATAGATAAGAATCACGGGGAAGGCCAACAGGGAATATCCTGGTGGGAACTTGTTACAGACCACCCAACTAGGATGAAGATGCAGACGAAGTATTCTATAAGCAGCTAACAGAGACTCACAATCACACTCACAACCCCCCTTGGTCTCATGGGGGACTTCAGCTTACCAGATCTCCATTGGATTACAACACAGCAGAGAGGAAACAGTCTAGGAAGTTCCTGGGGTCTGGGGAAGATAACTTCCTGACACAGCTGGGGAGTGAGCCTCGGGAAGGTGCCTGCTGGACCCGTTGTTTGTGAACAGAGAAGGACTGGTGAGTGATGTGCTGATCAGAGGATGTCTTGGGCATAGGAGAAGTAAGGAAGACAAGAAAGCAGAATGGTCACATGGACTTCCTAAGGACAGACTTTGGCCTGTTAAGGAGCCTGGTTCACAGAGTTCACAGAGTCTCTGGGGAGACAGTCCTGAAGGACAAAGACAAGTCACCAGGGGAGAAGACAGGCCTGACTGAATAAAGAGCTTTGATTGGAATTCAGGGGGAAAAAAAGGAGAGTTTATGAGCTTTGGAAGAACAGGCAGGTCACTCAGGGGGACTACAACAATGTCATGAGGTTATGCAGGGACAAAATTAGAAGTACCAAAGTCAGACTAGAACTTAAATCTGCCTACTACTATAAAAGACAATAAAAAATGTTTCTATAAATAAATCAGCCACAAAAGAAGGGCTAAGGAGAAAGGTTGCTCAAGCATTGAAACAGGCTGCCCAGGGAAGTGGTGGAGTCACCATCCTTGGAGGTATTTAAGAAATGTGTAGGTGTGGCACTTCAGAGCATGGTTTAGTGATGGACTTTGCAGCGCTGGTTTAACAGCTGCACTCAGTGATCTATGAGGTCTTTTACAACCTAAACAATTCTACATTTCTATGGCTTTGGTTTTTAAGAAGATTTGACTAAAGATCTCTTCTATCTTGTATGGTCTCACTTCTGCTTGGATTCTCTGAAGTCTGGCTGCACGTGCTTATATAATGTTCCTTTCCTTCTGCCAAGTTACTTAGAAGATTTTTCTGTATGTGGTGAATTGTATTATTAAAGCTTTTAAGGACTTGGTTATCTTTGAGACATCTACCTGTCTGTCAAAATCAGTCAACAGCTTCAAAATTTAGAGGAGTACAAGCCTGAGAGTTGACTGCAGAATCCTTGTTCCCATACGAAATGGGACTGCGGAACCACGGTGCATTAAGACACAGCTCATGCACTTAGCGTAGAAACAAAGAGACAGCATGAAGACTCAGGTGGGGAATATGTCAAAACCAATACATGGCAATTTCGTTAGCAGCATTCACTAATACATTAATTTTTTAAGTTAAGACAATTAACTAATTTCAAACTACTATTCCATTATTTTCTTATCCATTAACTCCTAGAAGAAGCACTCATACTGTTCAAAACATCCTTCCAAATATTCTGGCAAACTCTTGAAAAGATTTATTTTCACCAACACCAGAAAAAATAAAAATATCTGGAAGAATAATAAAAAATGGATTAAAGAGAACAGAAATAATTTATCAACTGCAGACATACAGGAATAGAAAAAGATGACTACAAAAGACTCCTCAAAAAAAATCAGAGAAAGAAAGAGAATTAAGTACAACTATTTTACACTAACAATACATCTGTGTATGTTTGTCATTGTCACTGACAAGTTGCCTCCGTGCCTGTTGGTACAACAAGATATTACACGACATAAAGAGTATAAGGCAGACTGCTGCATCGGAACTGTGCAGGATTTTTTCAGGTCAGATATCTAACAGGGCTGGATTCTTCTAATTTACACTGCATGAAACAGGAATAGCTCAGTCTAATTTCAGTATTTCAAAACCTGAAGATATAGGAAGAAAATATGTTACTTTTTTTGCTTAAAATTGTGCTTCTGGGCAGGAAATATATAGGACAACAGATCTGAGCAGTATCCCTGGGACAGATGTACATTTGACATTTGACTTTCCCAAGCCCCTCTTATACCACTCTGTATATGTTTTTCTAAAATCAGTCCCCTGTTTCTCTGTTTCAATTTTTGTTGGCCCTGCTTTTTATTTCCAAACACTAGGTTTCCAATTTGCGCTGGAATAAGAATGATGTGCCTGTCAGAGAATCGGTGTCCATTATTGTTTTACATTAGAGAACTAAATTGCTTATCTGAGGCTACTCAGAGAAAGTTATTGGAAGAGCTTGAAGTCAAACTTGAGTTTCATGCTTCTGCCATTGGACCCTGTGGACTTTAATAACATTTCTCCCAGCTAAGGAGTTAAAATGCTTGTTCTTGACAAATAGTGGAGAGATGGGCTGGCCTCAGACTGTTCGCTTTGTAGACACATATCACTTAGCCTCTGTAGTCTCAGTTTATTCTGCTTTAGGGCCGAATTACAATGTAATTAACATGGATATTTATGTTTGTGTGTCTTTTTGATGAAACAAAGCACAAAATTATTCTCAAGAACCTTCAGATGAAAGTGGGGGAACCTCTCTTCATTCCTCCAGCCAAAGGCCTAGATTGCTGTAATGCTCCTGGGCTTATATTCAGCCTGGTTTAACATAACTGTGGGAATAAGCAGGAACAGCTTCACTCTCCCGTGGGAAGGCATGCTTGGAGGCAGCAAGGTATTGGCCCTGTGTGTACAAGATTACAGTATTTCTCAGCCTATGGAATATATCCCACACGGTGGAACAGATTTGGTCAAGCTTAACATGATGTAGGCTCAGTGGGTCCCTCAAATCCATTTATTTTTCTTCCTTTACCTCCCCTCTCATCTGTACACCCATTGGTTTCTCTACAATATGATCCTGCCACTATGGACTACAGGTATAGAGGGCAAGAAAACCAAACCTCCTCCTCCACATCCTCCAGCAGCACCCTATGTCACATAGCCAGTTTAACTCAGTGAACTGCAGAGGACCATTCACTGTTTTCCACTGGGTTGATTTCATGCCACTTTCAAGCTTGTTCCAGCTTGTTTCAGGTCAAAAGAACACAAGAAGAACAAAAGGGGAAGCCCATGGATGCTGGGAGCCTGGAGGAGAAGGGTAAGACCAGCCCTTGGGTGGTAGCATGTCAGCAGACAGATGCAGCTGCCTCAGGGGGTGGGGAGTCACTCAGGTCACCTCCGCAGGGAGAGTCAGTCTGGTGTCACCCAGAGAGTGACGAGATTAAAATGGTGATAGCAGCAGGAAGAGAGAGAGAACAAGGAGGGAAGTCTCACCAAGACAAAAATAAGGAAGATTAACTGGAAGGAAGAAGGAAGCCAAGGGGAAACAGATTGAGAGTTGCAGGAGTTCAGTGCCAACAGATGTTCAAAATCGGATGGGCTGAGGGAGCTCCATAGGGAAATGAGGGTTGGAAGGGAAATGCATAGGAGAACGGCAGGAACCCAGAGGGAATTGCTGCCAGGTTAGAAAAGGGAGCAGGTTGTGCTGACAGGCTTCTCTTAAGCTGCTTTTCTCCCACTCTGTCAGTCTGATTTGTTTATTTTGCCCCAGAATTTTTCAAGTCATTCTACGGTAAGGTTTAAAGCAGAAAGAAAGGATAAGCTTCTAGCAGACTCATGTGTTTGACCCACAGTTCAGGATATATGCAGTTAAAGCTGTTGCATCTATCACTTTACAGGTATTTCATTATCTCTGAGTAGAAAGCCTGTATATAATTTGGAAAATAACCAGCGAGCCCTTAACCCCGGTAAAACAGTGGCTGAACAACCAAACCAGACAGACCCTTCAGTAACCCCTGAGTGTGTAAGGCAGAGTAAATGGCAGCTGCATAGCAGCCTGCAGCCACTCAGTACAACAGTAAGGGAATTTAATTTGTTTTTGAAACCTCAAGTCTGGTGCAATGCATATTTACGATTGTAAATGTACTTCCTTGCCTTTGTTTCACTGACAAATATGCAGATTGTGCAAGGTGGATTCTCACTGGTCATCCTTTCTCAAACATTGGAAGGACTGGAAACCAACTCGGCTTGGAGTTTGTCCTTCTATCAAACTCCATCTGGTTTTGTGTGATAGTAATTTGAATAGCCCATTTCCCATGCTCGAACCATGGATATCTAATTGAAGATCGCTGTGGAATCCAAAGATGATATGGCAATTTTTTTTCCTGTTTTCAAATACAAATTTATTACCTCTATTATAAATTAAAATTCACCAACTATCTAGAACTATTTATCCCTCCTTCTCTGAATCATTCATTATGTAGCTCAGTTGTTACAACAATATTGTCATAACTTCACCTTTAAACACTCTTCTGATTGAAAGGAAAAAGACAGGTATCTTCTTTCACTCTTTTTTCTGGGCTCAACTTTACTCTTGGGTCTTAAAATTGAACAAATTTTCCCATTCTGAATACCTGGTGCAACTTGAATTGTACTATCATGTGTTATGAAAGAGCTGTAGGTGCAGAATTTCCCAGGTTAGTTGTTAACTATATTTTACAGGCTGAGAAAACTGAGACAAAAAAACTGAGATCATTTAAAATTATATGATGACCAGTGGAAAAAAATCTAAAAATACTACTTTAAAAAAGAAAAAATTCATTAGTAGGATAATGTGCCCATCTAAATAAAATTAGTAGCATGGAATTTATTTCCCTTCTATGATGACTCTGTGGGCAGATACTCTTGTCCCAGACAATGTGGAATTATGTTCAGATTAGGCATGAAAATCAGAAATGCTGAGAAAAATCAAGGATCAAAGAAAGTTATGCTATTCAGACTCCCTAAATTTACACATTCTTAAAAGCAAGGCCAAAGCTGATATTTCTCTTGAGCTGTTTTTATTTATAGGGTAGATATAACTCAGGCAGTATTAATTTTCCCAGTACTACAGGGAAATCATGATCAACTACATCTTCCATGAGGAGTTTCTCTAATGAATTAGTAACAAACATACCTGTATTCTTCAGCACTCTGTACCTCTTGTGCCCATCAGATGAATCTCAGATTCCACCATTTTTGTATTTTTAAACAAGTGCTCAAATGGTTATTCACGTTCTGGAAAAAAAATATCAGTAACAAGTGAGCCAACTTTACTGCATCCCAATTGTAAATAAAACTCTGATGAATTCTGGAAGTCTAAAGATAAGGCATCCTTTTTTTTGATTTTCTGTCTGATACAAAAATTAAACCAAGAATGCTGTTTAATCAAAAGAAAAATACTGGTCAAGAGTAAGACTGTTCTTGTGGATAGGACAGTGAAGATATCTGCCACAAATTCTTTAAATGCCCTTGAAAAAGGCCACAAAAGTCTCCAAGCCTTGGTCTCCATTGCTAAAGTAAGACTTATGTTACTTTATTTCTTCAATTCTTAACCTTTCTGGCCTATTTTTGAATATAAATCATCAAGAAGTAGGAACTGCCTTATGGAATCAAAGACATCAAATGAAATGCCTTCCCTCTGGCAGGGACTAAGAGCTGCTCTTCATAAGACAGTAGAAGATGCTCCAGGGAAAGAGGTGGAAGAATAATCTATCCTTTTAAAAGATTCACTTTAATCCCTAGAAATTAGAGATTGGCCTAAATCATGAAGCATGAAGTTTTCTGTCTGGACAAGTTTATTTCAGGTATTATAAGATGCTCTTTTTTTCATATCTATACCAAACACTCTTCTAAATGTTGCTAAATAATGTGGGAATGCATTCTGCTGGATGATTCTCAGTGTCTGTCTGAATTATATCTATGCTATGGGGTGGCTGGGACTTTAGGTTGTTCACAAAAATATAAATACTGGTAGGGAAGCAACTGGTCAGGGGAGGGAAAAGAGAGTGCTTTCATATAGTTTTAAACTTCCTTTTCTTTGTATGCTGGCAAGAATTTAGTCATTAAAGAAAATGTTGAGTTGTGCATTTTGCAATGGAGTTCTTAGCTAAACTATATCAAACAAACGAGTCGGCTCTTTTGTATCCTCTTTCTAATTTGAGACGACTCTGAGACAGCTTTGTTTTAGGAAAAACAGGAAGTTTGGGGATTCCTTTCCTCCAAAGTTGATATTTTTTGATTTCTAAAAGAGTCAGGATGAAGGACAAAACACCACTATCACCCTGTGTGTCTTCGTTCTGCCTGTTTTGTCTATGCAAGCACCTATGGTCGGTGCCAGGACCACGAATTACTCGTCCCATGTCTGGGACTGCAACCTGGGCATCTTTTTGGGTACAAACCCCGGGTAAGAAGAAAAGGTCTAACCTTTTCTCTCAAATGGTGTAAAGCGAGTCAAAGCCTTGTTTTCATTCAAGAATTGAGCCTCTTCAAAGACCTGTTTATGTGTGTATAGTCTGCTTGGTTTTGTTGCTTCCTGCCCCCTGGAAAGAGGCAGGAGCAGGTTTAGGCGCTGACAGAGCCTGTGGCAGCAGTGGCTCAGCACCAGGATGCAGCCCCAGGCCCAGCACAGGGAGGGGACCGTGCTCCCCGCTGCCACCCACTGAGATGAGGAAAAGCAATTTCAATCCACAGCATAAGGCTTACAAAATAAATTGCCCTGCACCACCCCAGATAATTTGCAGGGTATTAAATGGAATCCTTTTAACAGGAAATGCTCGCATCCAAGAAAAGGGCAGCAAAGTGAGGCTGTAGGACTGGGGGAATTGCCAGTCTTGCTTACTGGTACAACAGGACAAAGATAAACTTTAAATGGATTCAGCAATTGAAATGAGGGTCAGGCAAATGTACCATTGAGAGAAGGAAGGTATCGTACACCTTTCCCCTATTGAGCATTCATCCAGGTCTCAATTTATTCCTCATCACACTATGTGGAAAAGGACTGTGAAAGAGCATCAGCAGCCTGAATGTTGGCTATCTCCAGCTGCTCCCCATTTGCCCCAGCCCTGTGTTTGCCATGGGCAGCCTGGCAGACTGGGAAATGGCTTTTACTCTGCACATCACCAGGGTAAGGTGGAGAGGTGCCCCCTCAAGGGAGGCAGGGGGAGAAAACAGACCTCTCAGGGCTCCTTGCTGCAAGACAAGGGCAGTAAAGAATGGAGAGGAGGAGGAATTGCCCTGTGAAGGGTAAATGGAAGCATTACATGGTTATATTGGATTAATATGCTTTGTGAAATGAGGTGAAGCAGTTAAATATTCAAAGAGCCAGGGGAAAAGAGAGCAGACATAATGCAGCATCACAGACTTGGCTACAGTGGGAAGGCACCTTTGAAGGTCAAGAGCAGATTATTCAGGAGCACATCCAGTCAGGTACTTACCCGGCCCAAAGACACTGCAATCTCTGCTGCAGTGCCCAAAGAGTCCTTAACTGGCTATGCTGGGTAACATTGCAGTCTGCTGAGTAAATATTCTGGATAGTAATCTTCCAGGAGCTGGCTCATCCGTGCTTATAAGCAACTCAGTGACTGCTGCATAGAAACATCCTGGAGGATCTTTGGTCTTTCATGGACAGACCAGGGTCATTGCCTCCATCAGGAGCCTGACCAGGTTATAGGCCAAGTGGGCCTAATAATAAAAGACCTTTCCAAAATGATATTTCCAAAATAGCCTTTTGATGTGGCATGGCCTATTGCAAAACATTGACAACTGTTACGGTTTGTTCAAAACCCTGGACATAATCACTATTACAGAGACCTATTTGTATTTTGTTTCTATAAATGTTACCATCCACAGTCCAAATATGTAAAAGGGAAAGTAGTGTAGGAAACAAACTGTTGAAATATTTTCCATTTTCTTTAAGTTGTTTTTAATGGAACTGGCCTACTTCTTTAACAGGTGAAGATTTGACTAAAAATGTTTCTGTTTAAAACTGCTCCCAGTAAACTCTAGCTTTATTTTTGTCACGAGTGGGAAAACTCTCTGTCAAAGGACAGAGTTACATTTCCATTAAAATCTTAAAATCCAATTTATGTGCTTTGGTTGGTTTAAATGCACCCATGTTTCATTTGGATTTCTTCCTGAGCGAAAGGTGAGAAATCTATGTTCAGCTTGGATTTTTGAAAAGAGTTAACAAAAACATAAGTACAGATGAGTACAGCAGCTCTCTCTCCCACGAGAAAAAAAAGAAATAAAGTGTTTAGTGAATATCTTTCCCACGTGAATTAAAAGGAAGATATATGTAAAACTGCTTTTAGTATGCAAACTCATAAATTCAAAAGGAAATTGTTAAGGATCTGAACAGCTTTCACACGTACTGATTTCAATAAAAATTGAAAAGACTCAGGGGAAAACACCATCATGCCCTCAAATTCACCATTTTAAAACTGCTTGAGCTTTTATTCTGAGCACAGCTCAGAGCATTTTATCTATGCAAAATGGACTGTGTCTGCTGCTAGCATCCTACTGACAGGGACTGGCCAGGAGAGCTAAACCATATCACGCAAAGAGATCCTGGTATAGCTCCAGCATTCACTTTTTAGGGGGAAAAAAAGCTATAAAGTCTCTGATATCTTTCCAGTATTTTTTGCAGCTATTCGCTGAGGAGTTCCATTCACAGTGACAGACTTCAGCAATATTAGACTAATGCCTATGTAAAGGGTAAGAGAAACCACCTCTTTTAATATACTTTACTGCACGCTTTCTGTGCAGTTTACATGCAACACAACAGGTTAAAGATCCTTAGAGAAAATATCTTTGTCATCTAGCTACTTTTCTAAGAGATAAGGTTACTGAGACAAATAGGACAATACCAACCACACAGCATTAAGGTTATGATTCTTAATGGCCTTAGCAAACTTAAGCAAATCCTTTTCAGAAGTCTGACACCATAAATGAAGTGTTTGAGATGGTATCTCCAGCATTTGAAAGAGCAACTCTGACACATACTTTGATTAGGAAAGCTGACATTTCTGTTAAAGTTCAGCAAGTCACAGAATCCTCTTAACATATGGCCAAATATTGCAATGTTCTCTTCTGAAAAAGGTGAGTGTGATTGCAGAACTCATAAGTTTCGAAGGTAAAAACAAAACTTATTGCATGTGATTCACTTTTTCATTCTCAGCAAAACAAAGAAAGATGGGGAAACAGATAAAATACCAAAGCAGAATAATGATAATAATAAATCCCACATACGCTTTGAAGACTTAGAGAAGACAAGAAAGCAATGTAAATTCTGCTATTATACAAATATTATGGTACTGAAATTGCTGAGATAGAAGTTGAAGTATATTTAGTATGATATTATCACTATTCTGGTTTGATGACAAACAAGCCTCAAACCTAGAGATGGGACTCAAGCCATAGTGTGAGATTTACCAGCCAATTTTGCCCATAGTTCAGATTACCTCTGTTCATATCTCAAGATTTGGATGTCTAAAATATTTCTGCAAATTTAGAACATATGGAGTAGAACCTATTATAAATCCTGCCACCACAGAGCTTCCCGAAATGTTGCAGTATTTCTGGGTTGTGACTAGATTGGTGTACTAACAGATTACTCATCACAGGACTGGATTAATGAGAAAGTAGAATGCAAACTCTTTCATGTAAACATGTAAAAGGATTTAGATTTTCTTTCAGTTCAAGATCTGTGTAATGGATCTGGTCAGTTCACATTTATTTAAAGCAATTTACCCAGTTGTCTATTTTGTTCTTCATCTGTCCAACAACATAAAAAGAGGGTCTCTGCAGGAAGTAAAAAGCAGCACTGAAGTGCAGCATAAAGAGTAAGTATTTACAGAGAGCTTACAAACAGGGTATCTTGAAGAGGAGGATGCTCCATTTATACCATCCACTAGCAGTTTATGCAAGCTTTCTATATAACTGCACATCCTAAATCATGAGAATAAGGACCAGTCTACAGAATTGTTTAAAAGGTTTATAGCTGCTTTTACTGAAATAAATGTACTGGAAATAACAGAATCAGGAAACAGTCCGAAGGCTATAAGGTTTGCATAAAGAAACCATTATGAAGGTGTGCCAATAGAACAATTGTTTGGTGTATTACCAATGCATCTTTTTTTGTTGCTGTTGCTATTGTTTTTGGTTGTTTTAAGATTCCATTTATCCAATGGCTTTTCCATTTAAAGAACGAGATGCAGGAACTATTTCCTGAGATGCAAAGTGGAAATTTTCAAAAGAAATACTAAAAATCTAATCAAAATTCGGTGTCAGTCTGAGATGTGGCTGGCTATTTTATTGGCATTTACCTTCACTCTTTGCCATCTCAGCTGTACTACCAGACTTGTCTCTCACAACATTTTCGTTTTAGGTACTATATGGAACCTGGAAATAGAGACAACATAAAAACCAGAACAAAGGACCCTGGAAATTGAAAATTTCTGATGCTTTCAGGTTAAGGAAAAGGGTTTGGTCTCTTTTATGACGACTCTTAAGCCAAAGTGTCTATCAGGATGTTGGTCTTGGAGGAGGACTGCCCTGGTAATACAGTAATGGATTGCACAAACACTTTTCAAATATTTGCTGCTTCCTGGGGAACTCAGAGCTCTGTCATCCTAAGTCCTTGGTATATTCTATCCAAATTTCTTGAGTGGATGCTGTAAATATTAATCAGAAAGGCAACTGGCATTTTTGCCTCTTTCTATTTCCCAGCGTTGCTCTCAATATCAGTATTCATATTGGAGAATCTGAGGATGACAAGGTAGAAAGAGGAGGCAGAAAGGCAAAAAGCCTCTTATCCTTCCCCCTGTGCACTCACCCACAAACCATGCTTTAACAAGATGAAGTTTTAGCACTCAAAGGAAACAAGAGCTGCCTGTAACTTACTGAGAGTAACAACTAACTGTCTGTAAACATGTGAAACAGAATGATAACATCTTTTGATCATCACACCACAAAGCATAAAATACCTTGTACTCTCTGTAATTTATTACCTTTGGATTTTTTTAAAAAAAATGTTATGTGAAAGGTCCCAGATTGGCAGACCTTCAAAGAAACTTCTCAACATGGGAGTCATGGCTCACTCCCTCGTTTCCCCTCCCAGGCCCTGACAACTGTCATCCCAGTGGCCTTGCTGATAAAACTGTTCACAGGGAAGGGGCAAAGGGGGCAATTAACACTCAGCCTCAGAATGGGTCCTGATGATCCTTCTTGTGAGGGCCATGACTTTTTCCTTATGTAAAAATAATGTCATCCAAAACATATGGGCTTACCTTTCTAAAGTTCTACACAGAAAAGGACACCTCTGAAGGGTATTTTAAGAAAACTTCAACTGCCCCTGATGATCAGAGCTCATGACAACTCTTAAAATTCTTTGCTAGAATGTTTGGTGCCACATTGATTTTGACCTTCAAAGTATTTTTATAAATTCAGTTGTTGATCAATTTCTCCAAGACAAGTTCAGAGTCACGGTTAGGCGGGCTCTGAAGGGCCAGCAGCTGAAGGCTGGAGTACCAGCTCTGCTCAGTTGTGCTCTGGGGAATTCTGGGGAGCAGGTGAGACTACCAATTGGTCCTGATTCTTCAGCATCTGGGACAGACACTTTGAAAGGAATAACGATGCAGCCAAAGAGGATTGCTAGAGTAAAGAGGGAATGCAAATGCAGGATATGTTTGTGGGAGGGATCACTGCATGAAACATTCAGCTTCTTTTAATCAGCATTTAGTGTCAGTTCCAAATGGCATTTTTCCTCCATAGTAATCTCCTGATTCCTAAACTTATTCATATGAGATGCAATGCAGGTAACCATGTGCTCTGATGACTTTGGCTTTAAACTCCTTCTTGTACCAAAAATCTGTGGGACATTCTTGGCATGAACTATCTGGCTCGTACTCTGAACAGGACGAATGTTTTTCTCAAGTTCTCTATTGCAAATGAACTGTAATCCCTTGATTTCTAGAGCTTGGGACTAAGTTCATAATAAAGCCACTTCTTCCCGTCCTCGGATGCTATTTCAGACTAATGCCTACAGGAAGCTCAACTTCCTCCGTTAGGTTTGTACATGCAGAGGAATGTGAGCAAGAAAATCTACTAAAAATGGAAATATTGTTTCTGAGAACCAGGCAAAAGGGCCTGACAGCATGTCCTCTGCTCACAGAAGTGTGGTCAGTATCGAGTCAGCACTGAATTTTAGGGTGCCTTAAGAAGAAGGCAATTTTCAAGGGCAGTGGAAAGCCGGCCAAAGTCACAGGCCAAAGTCTTATTCAGAGGAAACTCCCCCTAAGCTCAGTGGGAGTTTCCCTTGAGAAAGGGCAGCAAGGTTTAGCTCATAAACCCTGCTATGGATTTAGCAAAAAAGAGATTTGTCTGTTCAGATTGGAGGAAAAAAGTTTATTCTCTTATGAACAAACTTTACATATGGACCTTGTTAATTACTGGGAGTTCCATAGGATTTATCTGTTCACCAGCATATTTATTTCTCCTAACATCTAATGTACCTTTGACCTTTAATACAGTACCAATATGAAACAAATAAACCAATAAAATAGCATGGTTACCAGAACTTATGAGTTTCTCTTGTATTGTCAAAACACTCTCTTTGCAGTCTCACTCATTTCCTGTCAGGAGAGTTTGGCTCCGGTCTCTAGTACATAAACAAGCGCAGGAGCTGGCCCAAGCCAGACATTTTGCACAGCTAACTACAGAAGATGCTTTAGAATAAAGAAAATATAATTGTCCCCAAAGGACCTGATCTCTTTTTGGGTGTCCTATATCCCTTCGCCTGGCTTTTTAAACATCCCTCTCTGTCCTTCTGGATAAACAGCCAA
The DNA here is from genome assembly GCA_013400655.1 of Mystacornis crossleyi. Lineage (NCBI taxonomy): Eukaryota > Metazoa > Chordata > Aves > Passeriformes > Timaliidae > Mystacornis > Mystacornis crossleyi. The sequence goes on from VYZQ01020893.1 coordinate 32,670, forward strand.
ACAAAAGCAATGAGAAGGCTTATTATTTTGTTCTGCATTTCTAAGGAATTTTTCAAGTGACTCTAAAGACAGTTTCCTGATATGCGTGTGATTGTTCCTGATGCAAATGAGGGACTGGAATTGTCCCTCTTCTGCAGCTAGTGAAAGGAGGTTGGGGTGCAGCTCCTTGGGGGGGCATATGCATTAGTTCAAGTAGTGAGGAAAGCCCATCTCCAAACTAATATTTGCCATTAGCAGAGCATTGTGTCTATATTGATGCATTGGGGATTTGAGGTAGGTTGTGGAGGGAGAACTTGTCAGCTTTTGCTCCACAGCACACCATTTTCTCCTGCTGACATACCCATGCCAATGTCTAAGCTTGAGTCAGAAAAAAAAATTTGCTCCAATAGCTTTTTCACTTGAGCTTTCACCACAGAATAATCCTTTCCTCCCTATAAACTTTTATCTTTAATTGGCTTTTAGGGACTCTTATCCATCTACTTGTTATGCTTTGTGTGAAATAATTTTGCCTTTCTCTTCTGTGTTGCACCTCAGACCTACAGTCCTATTTGCCTTGTTTTCTGGTTTGTTCTATAAGTAATGTGAGTTTAATGCTGATACTGCATTAGTGATCAATCAAACCTGTGCCAAGAGCACACACAAAATAAATAAATAAATAACCCCTCCGGTATATTTTGATGTGCCTTTGAAAGGAGGAAAATTCCTTTCACATGGCCTCTTGTCCCTAGAAATCTACAAGTTTCTTTGTCTTGGCAAATGGCCAAGCAGCACCGTGATGTCCCATTTTTCTTGGCCAGTGTTTTTAGGTCTTTTGAAACCAGACCAAGTGTTCACATGGTATTTCTTCATTTAACAGCTGCAAGACAGTGACCACAGCTGCATGTGCAGCTTCCATCTATAGCAAGGGACAATGTGGGTTTTTTCTGAGATAGCTGACTAAACGAATTCAAGCTCAGGACTGATAGAGGCAGTGCTACGGCTTCCTACAAAGCCATTTTACTCTACCTATAAACCTCAGGGTTTCAGAAAGCAGAGCCAGAGAGGGGCCTTTGCAGGGTGATTGTGTATACACATGTTAATTTTCTGCATGCACAGGACCAAATTAGCATCTCCCAAGGTGATGCCATGCAAGTGGACTGAATCTGAACATCTGTAGTCCACCTGGCAGCAATCTTTGAGAGCCCACACTGCTTGGTGCCTTCCCTCAACCCAATCCAAGTCCCTTGAGGTTACAGAGTTGGTTGTCTGTTTAAATTGACCCTGTTTGGAGTGGTCCCTTACATCATTTCATTTCATAAGCTATAAACAAAACTATTTGTGAGATTGGACTAAGTTGCTTGCTGACAGAATGCATTGATGCTTGTAAAAAAGGGGGGAAAATAGAGAAGGGGAAAAACACCATCAAAACACAGTTCATGTGTAAGGCAAAGTCAGCCAGGAAACATTTATGACAGATCCTGAATGATCAGACATTCTGGAAGTGGAAAGGAGGAACAAATGTTTCCCTGACTGCTTGTTAGGGGTTTCTGTGGTGTTCTTGTGAAGAGTGGTGAGGTTTCTGTGGGGTTAAGATACCTGAAACAAAGCCTGGCAGGATGGAAAGATTCTGCCCATGCTTAAAAAAAGACTGTGCATGCCGGTTTAAGACCATAAGAATAATATTATTAACCTGTTTTTGGTGATTTGAACATGAACTGAGAATGGAACAAACCCATTATAAAAGCCACAGTAGAAACAGTATCCCAAAACATCTCAGGAATAACTCCTAAGGAGTTTAATTTTTTTTCCAAGACTAGAGGATTGGGATACTAGTCAGTTAGGTGGATGTGGCTGCTTGATAGACTTCTTTAGGTACAAGGATGTGTGTTAGTTTTTTATCCACTTGCTTATGAATTGCAGTGACCACATTGTGAAAGCAGAATTCCTGACCAGGAGGTCATTTAATCTACACACAGTAAGAAACAGATAGATGGGACAAACTGGCAAAGATGGCATGACATAACAGCTAAGGTCGGCAAAGCAATCAGATTTTCCTTTTGTCCAATTTACTTTCCATTTTTGTTCTTGTAAAATAGCAGCGGCTCCAGGCTTGCAAGCGTTGGGAATGTGGCTCCCCTACTGTGGTCCAGCCTGGGTGAAGCAGGGCAATGGCACCGGCAGGTCTGTGGGAGCTCCACTGCTGTGTGAGGCAGAGCCCAGGCAATCACAGGCAAGGAGGCTGAAACTGCCACTGAGGGGGGGGCACTGGGGGAGTGAGCGGAGCAGTCACTGCAGACCACCCTGGCTCAGCTGTGACAGCGGGGCCCTGGGGAGCAGTTAGTGTTTCCTGCCTCTGAAACTCTCCTGGAGGTCCCTTTCCTTTCAGGTCTCTGAGGTGTGTGTCTCATGGCTCTCAGCCACAGAAAGATTTGGGCACATGGCTCATAGGGTCAAAAGGAATGGCCACCCTTGTAGCAAGAATGAAGCTCATCTGTGTTTGTTGAATTCTTTTGGCATGTTTCTTTTACTGAGGAGAAGCCTTCACACGCTGCCGGCTCTACCAGCGCAGGACACGGCACAGTTGCTCGGCTCCTCCTGCAAACACTCAGTATTCCCTCTGTTGGTTGTTTTTGCACTTATGGTTTTGCAGCCTTGTCTTATGATGTGCAACCATTTTAATGTTTAAAGGCAATGGATGGACAAAAATGAAAGAAAAAAGGATTTTTTCTACATATTCTACTAAGGATTTAGTTACAAAACACATTCAAAGGTTTGCTAACAATTTCATAGGTGTTTCAGGGTGTAAGCAGTCCAGGTCAACAGGTTGCTTTTATTCCTCCCGAACATGAGCACCTCATATTGGCATGTTTACGTCCAACTGCGGCATAGCCCCTACTGCTTATTACATATTCAGTCATTATTAATAATTGATTAACCCTTTACAAACCACTTAGATGTAGAGTCTCTCTCTAAAGTGGAAACAGGAGTTGATCAGACAAGTGCTTGTCAAAGAGGCTATTAGGCAACATCCTTCTGCCTGAAAAAAAAACGCACGTGAGTGAATAAACTAACACATGAATTCAGGTAAATTCTGTTCTGTTTTTATCTGGAGCTTCCTTCTGTGAATTCAATTTCTTCTTTGGCTCTTTCTCTGTTTACTCAAAAGAGATTTCAAATACTCTAGGGGATTTGGGCTGTATTTTCTGTGAAAACATTTTCTACCTATGTCATTTCTTAATTCACCAATCCTATATGGACTTCTCTGCTCATGACATACCAGGAATTATGCACATGCACTCAGGGGTGAGTGGGCTGTAATGATTTCCCCATATAAGGCTGCCAATATGTTTGTTGCTGGAATGTGCTACTATACAAAAACCCTGAGGAAAAAACGTGTACGTTGGATGAGTGGCACTGTTTGAAGTTCTGTAACCATTAATGAATTGAATATGTTTTATGGGTTTATAAGTTCATAGAAGAGTTTGGTTTGGAAGGGACCTTTGAAGATCATTTCATTCCAACACCACCACTCCCCCTCCCCCTCCATGGACAGGGACATCTTTCACAGTAAATAGATTGCTCAATGCTCCATCCACACTGACCTTGAATATTCCAGGAAAAGGACATCCACAGCTTCTCTGGGCAACCTCTTCCAGTGCCTCACCAATCCCGTGGTAAAGAATTTCTTCCTTATATCTAAACTAAATCTACCCTCTTTTGCTTTAAAATTGTCCTACCACTACAGGCCCCAGTAAAAAGCCTCTCTCCATTTTTTTTTAATGAGCTCTTGTAAGTATTGAAAGGCAGAAATAAGGTGTGCCCAGAGCCTCCTCTTGTCCAGGCTGCAAAGCCCCAACTCTCTCTGCCTGTCTTGATAGGTGAGGTGTCCTATCCTTCTGATAATTTTTGTGCCCCTCCTCTGCACCCACTGTAGCAGGTTTATGTCTTTCTAGAGATCATAGAAACCACAAATGTGTCTGCCAGTGGCCAGGGCTTTGGTTTCATCATCCACACTGAACCTAGCTAGGGAGCTTATAATTCTTCATACCTCTCCTCATAGTCTCCAGTGAAAGAATCTCTCTTGTCCTCTCCCAGGTACTATGCCATAGCCTGCTGTTACAACCCCACTCTGAAACAGAGTAACAGAGATTTCTGTTAATAAATCCCTTGGGGTGAGTTAGAGTGAAATGACACTAAATGACCAGTGTAAACATGAGGGAAATTTATTTTAAAACAATTTAAATGCAGTACAAAAGAGGTATGTGGTCATCTTGGTTCTTTTCAATTAAAGAATAAAAATATCACAAAGAAAATACTTAAAGAGAAGAAAGACAAAGAAAGAATAAGAGTAGCTAGTGGAAAGGAATGATATTACTACTCATGGATCCAGCAACAAGACCTAATTTTCTCTATTTCACTGCAGTAATGTTCACAGTCTTGATCCTTTGCGGGGGTGGTCCACCAAACAAAGCGTTTGTCAGGTTACAAACATTCAAGTTGACATGGGAATGCCCAGATCCCTCCTCAGAGAGGGAATTTTTTTTCTGATGCAACACTATGGGGCCTGTGTAGTCTTCCAATGGAAAGTTCCCAAAAAGAGTCTGGGGGTGCTTTCGGGCCCTTGATGGCCCACGGACCCCTCTAGGGATAGGATCGCTGTTTGACCCTGCTTCTTGCAACTGTGCAGCTGTGTCTTATGATGAAAAAGGGGAAGGTGGCATCAAAAAAGCATTGCCCCACCTCCACAGAATCGACTTCTTACCAGCCATTCCCCTTAGTTGGTTTGAAACAGCTCCCTGTAGACACCACATTCCCAGTTGTCCTGGATGCAGTCAAACAAGGAGCAACTGAGACAAGGCTTAGGTTGCCACACCTGCAGTGGCAGAGAAGGGATAAACATACATGATTTGCAGTAACTGCTGATGGAATCCACTTGATGGCTTAAAAGCTTTCTATACAATAATATTAATTCCTACTGACTCCTAACCAAGCTTTTTTGCCAGTTAAGAAGCACCAGTGTGAACTAGGAGGCACTGAAATGACTTCGTTTGACAACAGAGGCTGAGTTCCACAACTGAAAGGTATTGCTGACAGCACGCTCAGGGGATTCAGTGTGGAGTTTCATAAATTTAAAATAAAGCACCTGCTTCTATGTTGAGTCCTCTATTTCTGTACTACTGAATGATCATTTGAAACCAACGATATTGATATATTCTATGCTTCAGGGGAATCAATAGAAGCTTTAATCACAACATTGAATAAACCCAAATCTACTGGCATTATGTGCTAACATTTTTGGAAGGAGCAACATGACATTTTACAGTTCTCCTGCAACTAGGCTTATTATTTATCAAAAATAATAATAAAAAAAATTCAATAGCATCTTCAGAGCTACTGTGATAGAGAAAAAGAACCTTCCCACGATTTTGAGTTGACATCTCAGTGGGCTTTAGTGCAGTTTCAGAGGAATAGCAAGACACATTCTTCCACAATACAAATATTTTTGAGACAAGGAATTTGTTACCTCTTAGATCTTCATCACTGTCTCTGAATTTCCTTAAGAAGTTTGTGGCACCATCCTATCCCATTCATCCCTTTATACATTTCCCAGGCCCAGCTGTGAAAAAGCAGAGATGTGAAGGTAGGGATCTGTCTGTGAAGTAACAAGGTACTCTGTAGAGGCCCACCTGAATTACACATACAAGGATATACACCTGAAGTTCTTACATTGTATTAAGCATAATGAATCTAGAAATTAGTTTTGTCAGTTCTCAAGTAGAATTATGCAGAATGATAAGTAAACATAAAACTGCACTGGTCAGGACTGATGGGCCCATAGGCCCTAGAAGAAAGCAGGTCCATTGGTGGGACAGTCCTTGGGCCCAGAACCTCCCCCGAGGCTGTGATGTTAACATATGCTGTTTCTGTGCCTTGGATTGGCCCCTTGGCCCCCTCCCCTTTGTACCTTGTTTGGTCCCCTTCTGGAAAGTTCTCCACTCCGGGTTCTCCCATTGGCTCCTGTCCCCCTGCTCCACCCCTCGAGTTCCCTCACTGGTTCTTGTACTCTGACCCTGCCCTCAAACCATTGTCCGTGTTGCTCTGCCCGCCCCTCTCAGTTCCGTATATAAAGTTTGTACCTCTCCCTCTCTTTTTGTCTTTGTCCCTGGACCCTCCACGGGGGGATCGTTAATATATCCTCGTCGTTGGAACCCCGTACAAAAGACCCTTCTCGCCTCTGTGCTGTTGATTGCCGCTATCCGGGCTGGGTGTGTGTGCGCCTGTACCAGCGTGTGTGTGTGCCTGTGCCTCCGCCCGGCCTTGGCACCAGAGTGGCTCCCGCCTATGGGGACGCTTTTGGAAAGGCTGTGGCACCTCAGCACCCCCGCACGCCGCAGCAAAGTCGCTACATTGTATTAAGCATAATGAATCTAGAAATTAGTTTTGTCAGTTCTCAAGTAGAATTATGCAGAATGATAAGTAAACATAAAACTAAAAAAGCCTTATTTGTTACAAATTAAAATTCTTGTATGTGTAAAAATTTTAAAGCTAAGGGTTTCTTCAGAAAGGGTACCTGTTTTGAAACTAATCTGTTTCCCTGAAAAAGTATTGCAAAAGTGAAGAAGGAAGTCCTTTCACTTATTAAGTACTTTTCTGAAAGAAATAAGGTTACGTATAGTGGGAGCTTCCCAAGTGGAAAGGCATGAAACCTTTTCAGTTTATGTCAAAAATAAAGGTTCTATATGCATGTTCTTCCTCGAAATTCACGGGAAAATTCCACTTTGGGGTTTTCTCTTTCCAGGGCAAATATTTCAGAATGTAAAATATTTCTTTATAGAATTTTAAAAAACAAACAAGCAAACAAACAAAACCCAACAGAAGATCTATTTGTAAACACTTCTGCTGTAGCCACCACAGATTTTTTATTTCAAATTTTGCAAGAAGGCAAGGACTTCATGTATAAACAAGGATTTTTCATTTATAATCCTATTTCTTGCTATTATGACTGTTATTTGTGATAGAAGGAAAAAACATAGATTCATCTGAAAATGGTTATGAGTTTTGCACAACAAATAAATATAAAATCTACGATAACAGAAGTATATAACTAGTGTTCTGTGACTCTATAGTAGTTCATCCCACTTCTGAACTAAAGAAAACTCGTGGAATAGGGATAAAAGAGAATTTTTATCTATAACCCAAGCAGAAGCAGGCCTTTTGTCCCTTTTAAACGAGCTGACAACTCAGTTTTTGTGGTGTGTTAACTTTGGCTGTCTGCTGGGTGCTCACCAAGGTGCTCTATCACCCCCTTCTCAGAGGACAAGGGGGAAATTATGAGGAAAAACTCACTGATATCAGATCAAGATAAGGACAGGCAGATTATTTATCGATTACCATTATGGGTAAAACAGACTCAACTTAGGGACATTAATTGCAGTTATAGAGAAATAAACAGAATAGAATAATGAGAAATAAGAACAAATCATAAACCACCTTCTCAAACTCCTCCCATTGTCCCAGCCTGCACTTCCTTCCTAACTCTTTCACCTCCTCCCTCCCAAGCAGAGCAGGATGATGGGGAATGGGAGGGATGGTCAGTTTCTTCTGTTTCATATCTGCTCTTCTTTACTGCTCATGCTCTTCCCTACTCCCGAGTAGGGTGCTCCCACAGGATACAGCCCTTCACAAACTGCTCCAGAGAGTGTCCTTCCCATGGGCTGCAGTTCTTAAAAAACTGCTCCAGCATGATTCCTGTCCATAGGGAGCAATCCTTCAGGAACCAATGGCTCCAGTGTGCGTTCCCTGTGGGGTTACAGGAACAGACTTCAGAACACAAAACTTTGTTTTAAATCCATGTTGGATTTATTCTGGAATGATGGACAATTCCCTAGTTTTGGCAAGGATGGGATCTTTAACACCAAGTTCTGGTCATGATCAAAGTCAAGAAGGAGAGCCGTGCAACCCTTCTTGATAACCTTACTTAATGCCTCATTCACGTCACACCCATTTATTCTGAATATATTCAGAGATACTGTTCCCCTTTCCAAATTACCACAATATTCTGCAAAGTGTTTCTCTGCAGGGCTTACTTTGAGTTCAGGAAGAGGCACCACCTGTTGAAAGATACACCCATGCCGTCATTTCCAGTATAGAGACTGACTCCTTGAATGTTGTTTTTCGTGGAAGTAACCTTAAGGGCAGAATTTATATAAGAATCCATTAGGGACAGACACAATTGGATCTATCATAGCATATAATGACTTTCTGGGCCACGTGTCACTTTGCTTTGCATCTTTCAGGCAATTTGTGAATGGCAGTTGCTGAGACAAGATCTGCTATATATATTTTCCAGTAGAATATTGAACATGACACAATAAAGTCTGATTTTAATCTCAGGATAAATAATAAAAATAACATAGAAAAGCTGTTAGTAAATACTGTAAAAGGAAGTGCTTGAGGGTGTTTTCTGATAGTGTAGTTATTTATAAACCTTTCCTTCCCACATGCTAAAAGACTCATTAAGTATGGGGATTCTGGATAAGAGCAATAGAGTGCACTGTGCAGTGGGTAGCATGCAGTAAATATTCAAAAGGCACTGGAGAGTCCTTGTTCAGGGACCAAGCTCGGGAAGTGACGTAAACTCTTCACAGAGCACTTAATTTGATTCTATCAGAGATTTATTTCAGCATGTGATTGATGGAAACTGACTAAGTGGTAGTGTGGCAAAAGTACAAAAGCTATTGAACTATTAATGTTATTTATAAGGACAGGACTAACCATGATAAGCAAGGACCAATATGAAATGTTTGTTTACTTATTTGGCGTGAAAACCCTTCCTTTGTGAGGAGCCAGCAGGATTGAACAGGCTGAACGGAAGGCAAAGACCAGTGCTGGCCTCCCAGAGCCATCATAGGCTCAGCTCTGCTTACAGTGGTGTGGGAAGCAGGTTAGGGCTGAGCTTTCACAGCAGATTTTGGAAGCACTTTGTGCAAAATAAAGTATAAACACAAAGGCACTGAACTTCCTTGGATTCAGAAAATGTTGTTCTTCATCTCTGACCTGTCAGCTGCACCCGGCTTTGCCATTTCATCTCTCTTGTTAAGGACATCAGAAATGGGTAAGCAAAGTGGAGTAGCAATCAGTATTCTTTGTATTTGACAACCATTTCACCTCCCAAAGAAATCACCCCTTTCTTTGGTCCACATTTCCTGAGTGCTTGGAAATCACCGCAACATAAATACGTGCCAATCAAGTGGTTAACATAATAGCATATTGTGAAATTATATGTAAACATCAAACTACATTGATTGGGCAATTTCCTATCCAGTTATTAAATTACCACTTCCCTGAATATGTCTTTTAGGAATGTCTCAGCTAGAAAGCTGTCTGCAGTGTTTTATTCTCTTTAGACCTAGTTTATTCAAAATATTCCAACTCCCACACACTGGCCAGTATATTGCAGGCCCCTGGGCCAGCAATAGCAACACAAATGGGTAAGTGATTGGCCAGCTTCAGAGTGCATGGAGGAATATGGGCAATTGACCTGTAAATACTTGTCTGAAATAATTCAAGAATGTCTTGCTTGTCATTTGCTGCATGAGCTCAATCTCTAGTCCATTTAATACCATTATTCTGAATGTAAGCAGAGGGATCAGACATACCAACATTCCAGTACAGGAATCCCCGTGGTACCATTTGACTTGGAGGAGGATGGAAGGGTTGGAGTTGCAAGTGGCCTTGCAGTTCTTGGGAAACATCTCACTTCACATGAAGGTTTCCTCAGTAACTATGCAAAGCCAACCAATGTGTCAATCAAATTGTAGTGAGTACTCAGTCCAAACATCTGCCTTTTTTGTCTGGTTTCCCTGGGTGTTCTGCCTGGATTTTGTACCATAGAAATACTTGACATGAAAGCATTTGCTCACTTCACAGAAAAAGGCACAGCAGCTTCTTGGACTCCTGTCTTATTTGCTTTAGCCAACCAGTCATCTGCATGACAGAAGACTGTTTTTAATTTGATGCTGGTGCACTGATTAACAGTGCAGGTCCCTTAGACTTGCCAATCAGAAAGATTAAACAGTGAGCTTGTAAAAATTTACTTATAAAAAGTGACATCCTCGTATCAGTTCATGCTGGCATCTATCTGCTAAAAGAAAAATGAAACCAAATATTTTGTGTCATACAAATCAAAGTAGGAAAGAACAGGAGGAACGTGTGACACTTTTTCCCCGTGCATCAGGCAGTTGATAATAATTAGATGTTTTTCATATATTGACATTTTAGGCAGGATTTATGCAAAAAAAAAAAGTTTTGAAGTAATATGGTATCCAAGATCTGCTTTCAAGTTTATTCCAAGTTCATAGAGGCCAAGGAGAATTTTGTCTTAACAGAGCTTTGAGTCAGGAGTTGTTTTTCTCCAAGAAGTCTCCTCTCTTCAGTTATATTCAAGATGTGTGATTTTTTTTTCTTGCGAGAACAGGTCTTGTGACAGATCTTGTGGGCCACCAGGTCTAAATAACATCTAAATATCTCTCAGCTGTCTAGGTTCTAATTCTGACCGGAATCAGGATGTATAGAAATTTCATTTTCACACAAATTTTGCTGATGTATTTTTCAGAAGCATACACACAAAAAGTGATGGGCTTTTAGTTTAGACCAAACATTATCTCATCTGTCCTTGCAATCGTATACCCCTCAAGGATATCTAGAAGTTAGGGAAAATGCTTATGATAGATGATAGAATTATGATAGAATTATGATAGAATTATAAACAGAAGCTCCCGTGAACCTAGAAATAATATTGCCCTTCCTTAAGTCCATGTCCCGATCCCAAGTGCCAGCTGGGACACTGCAGTCTTTGGTGTCTGCTCTATCAGAAGAACAAAACAGTTACTAACAAAGCAGTATGGCTGTGCTCTTTCCTTCCTGATTCTTGGCTTTACCTGGGTTATCAGCTGGCCTCAGTGGGGCTGCACAGTGCCTGAGTTGAGCTCAGGTTCCCTGCTCTTGGGCTGCACTGGATGTACCCAGCCCTGCCCATATCCAACACACCCAGCAGGGGAACAGGAGTGTGAACTCTGCTCGTCCCCAATCCTGCCTGGCCTGACCAAACCAAACCAGCCCCAGCAACTCAGCAGGACAGACTTGACAGGGAGGCTCAGTGGGGCCTGGGACTGTGCCATCCACATGGCAGTGGGGGCATTTGTCTGTGTCTATACTAAGCAATTAACAGCCACTGAGCACAGGACCAGGGCATGGGCCATGACTGACCCCTCTGCTCACATCTACAGGCTCCCTGGTGGTGCTCAGATTTGCACAACAGCAGGAAGGGGCCGGGCACTGGTACCATCCATGATGTCACACCGGCAGGTGGGTGGGGGAGTCCCCCTGGCTTTGGGAAAGAAGCATCCTCTCCCTTGTTTTGTATCTGCTCAAGACACCCCCGTTAGTGTTTATGTACATGTATGTAGCAAAACTTTATTGCATGACATCTGAAATACTGGTTTGGTGCTGGTTTTACTTGTCTGGTCCATACATTAATTTGACGGGGTATATTTTGCCCCTTTCAATCAGACCATCTTGAGTGTCTGTTATAGTGATAAAATGTCTCATGTGCTCTGCCAGAAACTGTCATATTCCCATTGTTTACTGATTCCAGGCAGGCTAAGTCATAGTGGCACTACAAAAAAATACTTGAAAAAATAAGTAAGAATAAGAGATAAAGATGATAGGACTGTCTTAGGACTTTAAGATTGCTATCATTTATCCTTTTATGAAAAACACGCATTTTTTTCTTCAAGTCCTGGATTCTGTGTTGTTTGTTGAATGTTGCAGCTACTGCCTTCTGTCTTGGCTTTTTAATTTTTCTAATTGGTGAGGCAATAACATAGGGAAGATGGAATGTGCTATGCAAGTGCAAAGCAAAAGCCAGGCTCATTGATTTTGGTGGAAATTAAGGCCTACATCTATATTTTATGCTTCTATAGCACATTCCATCTTCCACACTTTTCCATATATGGGATAATGTCACTGGAGAGAATACTTCACATTCACTTCTGTATTATTTAGCCACGTAATGTGATAGTGATAAGATCAAGATGTTTGGCACTAAAATCCCAACTGTTTCAGCAAGTGCTTCATGGTTAGTTGGGGTGTCATATCTGTTAACAAGCTTGTTCATTATTTTTCCTTTTTCCTTGTGGAGCAGGTAATGAGTGGTAACTTGTGTATCTCTTTCTCTAGTCATCCACTTCCCTGTTACAGAAACAGTTGTCTTTCATTGGATAACAATAAATCTTTCCTTATATTTGATGGTTTGTTTATTAGGTTTGGGTTTGGTTTTCTGTGTTTGATTTAGTTGGGGTTTTTTTGTTGGGTTGTTGTTGTTGTTTTGGGGTTTTTTTCTTCAGTTTAAATCTTTAGACTAATTCACATAAGAGATTTTTTGCAGAACTTCAAAACCTGAAATGAAGAACTGTCTGGTGCTTAAATAAAGGACAGGACCTGGTCTGACACAGACTATTATAATCATGAACCACTCACTTTACCAGTCTCTTTTTCCTAAAAATGGGACAATCTAATGTTCATCCTCCTTGTGGTAATGTTTCATGACTTAGGAAATGTTTATAGCACAACACTGTTATTAGCATAGCATTGTTTACTTCTGCAAATGTTGATTAAAGACACTAAAATTATCTGGATGATAGGAGTAAGGTACAAAAGGAAATGAAAATGAGGCTTTAATCACTCTCTCAGCTTATAAAGGAACACATATAAGACCATTCCCAAACACAAGCTACGAATAGGACATTACCCAGGGAGTACAATTTTGTCACATACGTTCTCTCTGGGGATTGCATGTCAGCAGAACTATGTCTTTGCTACCTGCTGCCACAGGCTGCTAGCTCAGAACCGAGATCTCAAACATGGTGAAAGGATAAAGAAAATTAATGGCCACAACAACTCACATGGGTCTCACTTCCACAGATTTGGTCACCTTGTAGAGACCTGCTTTCGATGGCATGCTGTGGCTTCAATTACATGGTTGCTTCTGTATTACTGTTTTGCCTTCTGACATAAGGATATTGCTGGGATAAATATTGCCTCCTGAAGGTTTGCACTGAATCAACTTCATGTACAAAGCTAAGAGTGATGAAAATTTCTTCTGGATTATACAAGTTAACATTGTTCTTGTTAACTCAAGCAATGGGAAAATCCTTTGTGATTCACTTGCTAGAAATGCTGCTTTTGTCTAAAAGTCTGCAACTCTTCTATTACTCAGGAGGCATAGCTTCAACTCTCTGCTTCTCCTAATTTGGTTGGTCTCTACCTCAGCTTGCTGTGGTGCTTGTATATCCATCCATGTGTCTTTTCCTTGCTGAGAAACTCTGTTGCAGACTGCATAACTTGCCAAATTCCAGGCATTTTATGTCCTTATTTTAATTTTTTTCTTGGCAAATTCAAATATTCTTGGAAAAGTCAAGAAATCATATGAAATCCATGTGAAAAGTTGTGACACAGTATCCATGATGCCTGTATGAGCCTTGAAAAATTATATATTTACTGAGTATTTTAAAACTTCACAGTTCATCACTGTTTCTTTCACGAGTTGGGTTTTTCTTCACATCTCCTTCTTGTTAGGTTTTTGACTCTGGGTGTCTTGCACGTGCACACCAGCTGTGTGCACATAACATACACTTTATGCAGAGCAGATGAGAAAGCAGCTTTAAGTGAGTACCAAGTGTCTCATTCAGAGTCTGCCCTTATCAAACTTTCCCTATTGGAGCACAGGTAGAGCAGAGAAGAGAGAGATTTGTTGTGGGCTCTCCATTACTTTCCTGCTCAAATTCCCAGTTACTACTCTAGATGTCTGCCAAAATTATTGTTTGGAGTCCTTGGTGATAAATTTAGGATGACCATAATCTATCACAGGATTAACAGTCTCCAGCTCCATGACATATAAGCCACTCATCCACCCAGACTTCAGCAGCACATCCAGTGGAGCTGGTAATTGAATCTGGCTTTCCTCCCCATGTCCTCGTGCCCCTAGCCCCTTCCACAGGGGACTCTGCAGTCACTCCTATGCAAATAAACTGAGTAAGGTCGGGGTGAGTCCCAAACACTGGCACAGCAGTGCCCATATTATAAAGCCATTAAAAAGGCACATGACATGTCTTTGGACCAGACAATCCAGTACTCTTCCAGACAAGTACTGGAGATGGCTCAGGGATCAGCATGAACTAGAATTCCGAGCTTAGGTATAGTTGCCCACCTGGGAACTAGAGAAATGTTGGTTAGACATGAACTCTGCTGTATCAACTGGCCACAGGTGCATCCACATCAGTGTTTTAGTTTTGATCAGACATATTCATTAAAAGCTCATTTTCTGATTGGTTCCCAGTTCCCCACAATCTTATCTGGAATAGAAAAAAGGGTTCAAATATCCTGTCACCTAGGGCAGCACTTCACGATGAAATAAAATTGTTGCAAGTATGCTGCCCTACCATAATTCCTAAACTACTATAAAAGATAGATAAACCAAAATGGTACAGTTAAAAAAAACTGTTTCAGAGTCTTGGTGTAGCTTTGAACATTGGATGTAACTTTAATAACCATATTGGACCTTATGACTCCAAGATGACACCAGATGTTCCTTTTTCTTTGTGTTCCTGTAACACCACTATCCAGTGTAAGACAGTCTAGTTTGTACAGGGTCCATCTAAAGACTCACAGCTCTAAGCACTAAATCTTTGTGCCTAAAACACATTGAGATTTATCCACAAGCAAAAGATGTCCTAGGTTAGTTCTGCAAAAGGTGCAGCAAGATCAGCATGAAACATCATGTTATAGGTGGACCATAAACCTTACTTGGCCACAAGCATCAGGCAGTGTTTAAGTGCAAGTTTGCAATGATTTCATGGTCCTAGATGTTATTGCAGCCTTTCTTCTAGTCAGGTATTTGTGGGATCTTCTGCTTTAAGGAAAATATTGAGGGAGAATTGGAAAATGTGATGTCTTTTCCAGATATTTCTAATTTTCCCAGTTATCTGAAGTCCCAGAAAATGCCTGTTATGTTGGCAGATTTTTTTCATTGAAATGTGGCCACTGTACTTTGAAAAATAGACAACAACAGCCCAAAATTCAGATCGAAAAAGGAAACCTTTTTAGAGGATGACTAGAGGAGTAGATATCTACCAAAATATTTGGTTAATTTTAAGGACACATATCGTGCTTTTCTATGCACAGCATGGGTGACAAATTGATTCAAGGGCATATCTTGGGAAGGTCATTGCAGAACTTTCCAGGTTGATCTGGACTGGCATTAAGATTAATGAGACTGTGCCAAATACTTTATATCAAATGATGCCTGTCTTCCAAATTTCTACAGTTCTTATTTTGCCACGGCTCATGTGCCCTCACAAAGGCAATCAAACAGGCAAATGGCAGTATGGAAACAAGCGCTGGAAGAAAAGTGAGATTTAATCCAATAGATGTAGATAAAGATTGCCTTGAACATGTTTGCAAAACAAGTTATTGTTTTGTATTGTGCAAGGATTAAATATCTTGGGATAATCTGTACTCTGAGGAATTACCACTTTGCTCCAGCCCTGATTCACACGTACATGAGACTATGAGAAATCCTTTTCTGGCTGTTACTCTGCCCAGCAGATGGACATGATAGATATGGGATTTTTTTTCTAATTTAATTTTTTTCCCTTTTTGTCTCTTTTCCTAAGTCCAGTTGGCAGATCTTATAATTTGCTGTGTTGACCCTTCCAGGGGCTCGATATTGAACCTGCCATCTGGCTAATAACGAGGCCAGCTGGACAGTAACACCAAGATTCAGTCCCAGACTCACATCTTCTTCATCTGGCTTCTTTTCTGTCTGTTTGTTCTTGTTCTGTCTGGACCCAATTGACATCATGTTGTGCAAAGTCACACAAAATTCTTAGCCGACCTTTTAGTTTCTGGGTACAGTTAATGATGGAAGGGGTGTTATTTTTCTGTCCCCTTAGGCAACACTGTATCATTATATGTGTACCATATAAGAGGAAAAAAAAGGAAAAAACCTTGTGAAATTGCTCTCACTTTTAATAATCAGCAAAAAAACCACTTGTCTTCTGGTTGCAGCAGTAGGTTCAGATAAATCACTGGATCATTTCCCTCAGAGTTTAATTGAACCACTGCTCTCACTCACCAGTTTGATTGATGTGACAATGTATGCAGATTCTTGATTCATAAGAAGTAAACATTTTTCTGTTGTTAAGTTAAAGATCATCCTCTAGGACATTCAGAATTGAATTTGACGAAGCCTCTTGGTACACTGGGTGTTATTGGGCCCACCTTAGTGGGACTGGCTGTCAAAGACACATATTTGTACACTACACAAGCTTGCTTTGGGACACCACCATGTCTGCTTCTGTCATGTCATTAGTGCCTGTGAAATGAGAGTTAGAGGATCTAGGTGTCTTTGCTGGACACAAGCAGCTGATCATAGAGACAAAAGGGTCTTTCTTTGCACTGCTGTGTAAGGAAAGGTGAGGCAAGGGCTGAGACAGCAGCAAAGTGGGCAGGGCACAGCTCTCGCCAGCACAGCCCCTTAGCATCCCAGCAACGTGAGCAGAGCAGGTCCAGGGACAGCAGCTGGCTTCAGCCTGGAGCCAGGACTGGCAGACGAGTCTGTGGTCATGAGGCAGGTCTGAAGTCAAGCCAGGAGGCCAAGTCTGCCTGTCAGGATCAGAACTCACATCAGTGGGGCATATGGGCAGGCATAGCTGAAGAATTGCTGTGACAAGGACCAAGGCTTTTGTGCAACATGCTTAAAAGTTCCTCTCAAAACACACAGGGTGAGAAGAATCAGATCTATTATGTTTTGTAAGCTTAGTTTTGGTAACGTGACATAACAGGCATCTCACTTTCAAATATAAAAGTATGAAGTAGCCATACTTTTTTCATGAATATACTGAAAGGCATCCTCTTTATTACTACACAGACAAGCATTTCTCTTTATTAACATGAATTTGCAGACACTTTATCCGTGAGAGACTGAAAAGTCAGTGTCCGTGCTGTGATATCCTTGCTCCTATCCAATAACATGCCAGTGCTATATCTTCATGTAAGAAAGAGATCATTCTTCCCCAAAAGAAGAATCTCGTTCAACATCTGCTCTATGTCTTCTGCAGCTCCTGCTGTTGCCTCATACACAGATAGGGCCACTCTCAAGTGTAAAGACCCATTTTGAAAATGATCAGTTTCTTGCCAACTGTTAAATGAAGTGCAGTGCAAGGACAATCCTTCACATGACCATGGAGATAAGTTAATGATACTATGCTAATCAGGTGTGTGTTGACCCCATTCAGCAAGCTTTATGAGGTATATAGGGTTTGTTCTCCCTGAATCCTCTGCAGCTTGCTGTAGCAGACCATTGATTTATGCAGTTGTTGCCTTAGAAAGCACAGAAGGGTTCATGTTGCCAGGCATGTGGGATCAATCCTGTAATTACAGTCCATTAGCAGGGAAGCCACTGTTAGGGCTCTCTTGCATTAGAAATAGACCATCATTTCTAAAACTGTCTAAAACAATGAGGTCCATGAAAATGGCTCCCAGTTGTGAGGAAGAGGATTGTACAATCAGCTGGAGAGGTAATTGCACTGGAGCACAGGTCAGCACAGAAGGGAGATGGTCCTTGTCTCTGTGCATTAAAGGCAGTCCACTATGGTTTCAGAGTGATTTTCAAGGCCACATTTGAAATCAATCTGCCTCCAGGTGGTTTTCTCCAGAAAGATTTCCCATTAGATTTCTACTTAGAGTTTTCCCAGATGAAGCAAAAGGCAGGGTGCAAAACACTAAGGAATTGCTTTCAGATTCACCATTTAGTTCCTTGTAGAACTCTTGTAGAGGCACTTTCAGGCCTCTGCCTTACTAATCTACATCCGTGACTTGAGTTTTGAACCCGTGCACAGCCACTTGTCTCTCCTCCCATCCAAAGCTCTGTTGACGAACTCACTGTTGGAATTTACCTCTATTAATATCGAAAGCTGAAGTACGGCTGTAGCTGAATGTGATGCTGTTCATGGTCACGCTGTCAAGAGCCAATTGCTGTTCCAAAGCGTAATATACAACTTCTATTACTTTTGTGAGAACAGGTGCCAGCCAGCTGACACAGGGTGCTGGGTGCTTGCAAGCTCAAGCAGACAGGTTATTAAAACCTTTTGAAAGGAGAAAGCTGGCTCTCAGTTATAAATATGGCTGACACAGGCTGCCCAGCGTCACCAGACATTCAGAATGCTAAGGAGGAGATACTGCTTTTGGTAAATTATTTGGCTCTAATTATACCAGTTCTAATTCTACTGTTGACAGCAACCAAGCTGTCTTTATTCTGCTTCTACCCACCCAGAGAAACAGCAGATTGAGGACCTTCTCTGTTGCTCATTTCCAAGGCTCCAAACCAGGGCCTAGAGTTAGATCAAGTCTTGCATTTGACGAATTTCATCTTTTTTACACAACCTCCTATCCTGTGCATTGACTGAAATGCAGCACTATTTTTCTGAATGTATGTTCAATATTATCTTCACCACCTCCTTTTCTCTCTCCACCGAACGAAAGAAAATCTCAGAGAGAGAAATCTAAAGATTATTAATAATGCCTTTTTACCTAGATCCCCTTTTACCCTGTGTAATCATTTAGTCATGACTCTACTTAACCGATCAGACCAATCCATCTTTTCTTCTGTCAGTTCCCTGTCCAAGAGTCAGCAGTCTGAGGCACAGTGATGCTCAAGCCCCCAGGCTAGGTGGGCTCTAGCAAAATATCCTCTTGTTACTGGAATAGTTTATGCCAATACAGCTCCCTGGATTCCAGCCCAAAGGCTGCACATGAAAGAACTGAAATCAGCACTCCCTAGTCTCTAATTCCTAGCTTAGTCTCTACACACTTATTGTAATCTTCCTGGGCAGTTCTAAAGGAAGGGCAATCTCACTCACTGACCTATAGCTTTTTTTCTCTTTCAGCTAGGTCAGCAAGCAGCCTTAGCCAAGAAAGTGTTTAACCCCTTAGCAGCAAGAATTGCACTGGGTGACTTTTCCCTGGCTCTTCTACAAGAACAATGTCAATGATCATTAAGATCATCATTAATGATCATTTGTTTAAAAACTCAATAATGTGAATTTCTTGGCATGGAAATATGGCTCAGACCTTTGGGATATTCAGATCCACTTGCATAACTTCATCCTTACAATCTCTCAGTAATGTAGCCACAAATAGATTTAGGGGAGTTTAGAATTATTTGCAGGTTTTGATCCAAATTTTGCAACCTGAGCCTGCATCGAATGGTACCCGAGAAGTACCTTGAGAGGTAGTGCTGCCGGCCTGTTTTGCAGAAGGGAACTGGGTAACNCTCCTTGAAGCACGGTATGGTATTCACAGCAGCTTCCCTCTTTGCCCAATGTCTTGCATTTAGTAGTTCAAGAGTTTCTTTTCCCTGGTTATGGTACAAAAAACTATAAAAATAAAAATCTAACCAAGCACCAAGAAGCTGTTCTGACAAGTTAACAACTATTCCTTATTTTGTTGCTTCTATCACTCTCTGTGTAAAAAACCGCTCAGTTACACTGTAAATAATTGTATTTTTGTTCCTGCTCCATACTTTTCTTGCCCAAAGTGATCTGTTCAATTCTTGCTATAGCTGTTTTTTGAAAAAGCAAAATCTACACAAGGCATCATCAGCAGTCAATATTTAAGGGACATCTTCAAATATCCCAAACTACTGCATGTAGATTTAGGAGCTCTTTCTTACCACCTGTCTGAGCAGCAGGTAGCACAGGTAGTGCTGCCGGCCTGTTTTGCAGAAGGGAACTGGGTAACAAATGGGTTCATAAATCCAGGGGAAGGGTGTGCTGAGTTACTGCTGGGACTGGGGCTCAGAGGAGGTCCCTCCAGGGACTCATTCCCCAGCTGGACCAGCAGCTGCCTTTCCCATCAGATATCTGCACAGGAGAGACACATTGCTTCCCATGGTCATGGTGTATCTGCTGTCCAGGTGCCGTGGAAGGAGATGGCTGATAGAGATGTGGGTGCAGACCCTGAGCCAGTAACACAATGCTTGTCAGGGCAGAGCAGGGTGGTGCTGTGGGACAGCTGGCAGCCAGCTGGGTCTGAGAGGACGTCAGGGCGTGGAATCCACCTTCCTGCAGACAAAGCTGGTGCATATCCAGAGGAACCTTCTCCACTCTACACTCTTCACAAGACCCTGGGTGCAAAGGGAGCAGGTCTTACTGCTTCTCCAGGCACAGAACAAACCTGAGCTTCTCTTCAGCTTCTCTTCCCCATGCTCTCCTGGCTCAAGCTGTAATCTGTGGGTGACTGGGATAACACAAACTTACCTTGAGGATCTGTGCACACTCACCTGTCACAATGGGTTATGAGTGGGGAGCCTGAAATTTTGGCATGACAAGTCTGTGCCACAGAGCCTTGGCCGCCCCTGCTGGATAGGATAAGTGGAGCTACAACCAACAGTCTGTGTAGGTGCTGCCATAACCTCCCTTCAGGTCTGGAGCCTTTTCAGTGAGTTCTGGTGCAGTATGCGTAAAAAGTAATGCAGTGTTGCAGCTATATACCTCCTTTCAATCAAGGAAAGGCCAATTTTGAATCCCTCAGACACAGGCAGAAATTTTCAAAAGTGACCTATGGCAATAATGGGAAAATCTTTGCTAATATTCCTCTTCACTGGCTGCTGCACAAGCACAGAGACAGCGCCATCCTAAAATGCTTCCTTTCCAGGGCAAAAGACAATAAGGAGGTACAGAGAACGATCTAGAAATTACAAGGAAACAGCTAGAAAACTGGTCAGCACGACAAACGCTAGTTTCAGCACAGCAGCAGCCTGCCAATTGTCACATCTTTTGCAGCCGTCACAGCAAGAGAGAATTTTTTAAATGGATTTGAAGGAGGGGCAGCAACCACAGAGGTGCTTGTTTGAAAATTGAGAAATGGAAGGTAGAAAAAACCACCCCAAATAGTAATTGAAGTCCAGAATGACACAGAGGTGTCTTGGCTTTTGTTTCTGAGACTGAGGTGTGTTGGTTTGTTGGGTGGTAGAGGGGTCATGGGGAGAGAGAGAATCTTTTCCAGTATGTGAAAACACACATGCACACATATGCACACAAAACATTTTCCTCTTAACCTGCTTTCATTGCCTACATCTCAGAACCTTTGTTAAAGTTACATTTGGTTCTTATTTAATCTGTGCTGCTCCCCTGGTGCCTCCTGTCTGGCATCCCTCTATTGTTTAGCTGAGGCTCCTTTCAAGCCTTTCTCCCCATAGTGCCACCGAGGGCTCATGCCAGTCTTTCTTCTCTTTCCCTCTTAGCATTTTTTCTCTCTACCTTTCCAGCACTCCCAGCATTCACTCTTATTTTAAGCCTTCATTTTTCTATTATTGTTTTTTTCCACAGTTATTTCTCCCTGTCATTCTTCCTCTGTCTCTTTTTCTGACATTTTCTTCTCCCCTGAATTAAACATGCCCTTTACCTTTATTTATCCTCTAGATCAATTCCAGTCTGTGTCTATTTTTTTTTCCTTTCCTCCCTTCTGGTTGTTTCATTCCCCTTCTCTCTTTCTGATCCTCTCTTTCATGCTCTCTTTTCCCCCGAGAGCTGGTTGGTATTTAAGTAGCTCTTCAGTGTGTAATTTTTGTTTATTGCCAGACCAAGATCTGAAGTCCACCTTGACAAAGAAGATATCTCCACTGACTTTGGTGGGTCTACCTGAGTGCTGTAACTTACAGGATTTTTTTCTTCCAGAAATTTTGTTTCTGAAGGCTTTTGTTACAAACTGAACTCTTTACATATTAAATGTGTTTGTGGTCAGAATTTGAACTCAGTGTAGTACACAGGGGTCACATAAGTCACAACAAACATTTCTTTGTTACTTATTTATTTATTATTTAAAATATGTGAAATTGTGTTAGAAAAAATATGGTTCCTTTTCTGCTTCAAAGGAACAGACTTCCCTGATGCAAGTGATGCTACAACAACTCTGTCCCTGTGAATCAGTAGCTGCTCTCAATGTGAATAAAACCATAACATTTTGCTGTTAGCTTTTGGGATATTCTAGGTTCTGTCTGCTATGATGTCCTGACTCTCTCTTCACTGAGTGAAAACACTGGGACATCTGAGTTTTATTCCATCAAACAGAAAACTGTAAATCACATCCGAAGACACTATTTTAGTACTTTCATGTCTACTGCAGTTTAAATAGTTTCCTTTTTTTTGCCCGTTCCTGTTAGAGGCTTTTTTCAGTGATGAAGAGAAGTACCGATCCAGAAGAAGACAGATGGTCTGAATATGGGGGGAGCAGTCAGACTGGTCTTAATGTGGAAGGTTAGAAATCCTCTTTATTATCCATATGAGTTTTATGGGTTGTAAAAGGAACCATCAAATTCAAGTCAGGTTCCTTGAATTGTAGGAACTATGCAGTTTCCCCATTCTGGATGGTTAAACAAAATTAAAAACATGAACAAAAATTACATGTGTAAGACAGTCAGAGGAGTTACTCAATTTAATATGTTTTTAATTAAATCTTAGCACTTAATGTGAATATCCATCCTGTATGAAGAGATGCATCAGGAAATTTTTTAGTACTAACACACTCTGGTCAAATTCTTGCCTATTTCTGGTCAGTGATTTATTTCCCTGTTAAAAAATGTTCATCATCATTTTCCCCTCGCTACTTTCACAATGTTATTTCTTTTCAGCATCTTTTCTTTTTCAGTCACAACCAGACAAATTTCTCTCACAGCTACATAAGTGTTTCCCTCTTCCACTTTCATCTCTCTTGTTGCAGGAACCATTTCCTCTTCCACTGCCATTATCTCAAATAGGCTTCTCCGTATCAGTGACTCTTTCATCTCATTTCAAACATCAAGAACATCATTCAATCTGTCCCTTGGATAGCCTGCTTAGGCCTCCTGTCACTTTTACATTTAAATGATAATTTAAAATATAGCCTCATTGTATAAGCATTTAGGGGCTATCATTTGCACAGATGACTACAATAAGGAAGACTGGTTCTGTCTTACAAAGCAGCCAGAGTACACATCTTGCAGACTTGTTTAGCTCATATCTCAGCCTGATACCAAAAAAAAAAAAAAAAAAAAAAAAACGGGAATACGTCACATTCCCCCTNTGAGTCAGTGACCTTCCACCTGTGGGAAAGGTGCTGCTAGTGCAGAACCAACCCCTCCTTGCTTTTGATATCTCAAATCATCTCACTGAAGATCAGGATTCCTAGCTGCCTCTATAGCTAAATCAGAAATCAAGGGACCAGAGGGACCAGCTCTGAGGTGACAGATAACCTCTGAAGTTCCCTTCACCAATGATATATCTGAGGATAGCCCACTTAAAAGCCTTGGGTGCCTAAAATTCAGTGAGCTGGATCTGGAGCCCCACTCCTTGCCTAATGTGTTGATTATTAAAGGTCATGAAAATACCTGCTGGATTTCCTTCTCCACATAGACCAGTTCAAAAAATACAGTGCAACTTCAGTGTGAGGGCATCCACATGAGCTGCAGATTATCTGTACGAACACTGAGTGAGCTGCATCCACAGAAGGCATGGCCTTTGCACCACTGGAGTTCAGCAAACACCTAGACGTGGCCGCAGCCTGATGCATTTTCTTCAGGACTCTCTGGGTGCTGTGCCCTTGTCTGAGCTCT
Organism: Mystacornis crossleyi; assembly: GCA_013400655.1. Lineage (NCBI taxonomy): Eukaryota > Metazoa > Chordata > Aves > Passeriformes > Timaliidae > Mystacornis > Mystacornis crossleyi. The sequence continues at coordinate 56,359 of VYZQ01020893.1, forward strand.
ACAGCAGCAATGCCACCACTCACAACAATCCTGTGTCCTGCAAACCTCTGGCACAGCAGTGCTTTTCTTGTCTAAGTCTTCCTCTGAGCTCTGTTATGGCTCTTTACAGGCAGAACTCAGTCCAATGCAAAATTGTGTGAAACTGCAAGAAAAGGTAAGAACACATCTTATATACCCATAAGACAGACTTGAAATTAAAATCTGGTATAACAGACAACTATTCTGAGATCTAGCTGCAAACGGTAAATAAATCCAGCTTGTAACTTAATGATCCTTGTGTTTGCAACCAGCAGTGAAAACTGCCTGGGGAACAAAAGCCGGAACTGTACGTGGAAGACAGAATGAAGTAATTGGCAATCTTATACAGAAGGCACCTGGATTTTATCATTCCAGCCTGGAGATGCAGTCATGTTAGTTCATGGCCAGAAATCCCCCTGTTAGTGTGGGCTGCACTTCAGGATCAGTCCCCTGTATATTAGGTTTGTGCTACTGCTCACGTCACGTTCATACCCCACATTAGACACCCTGCACTGCACAGAGCCTTAGTTACATTATCCCGCTGGTCCCTCTGGCTCCCTCCTCCCGCAACTCGGGCCACAGTCATCTGCCTTTCTTGGAATTCATTTCAAAACAGATTCATGTGGCACCTGCTATTCCTCAACAAACAAATAAATTAGCTGCTGTGATATGGAAATTTGCATGATTCACTGTACTTAAAAACTGTTAGCTGTGAACTTATTAATTGAAAACCGCAGGACAATAATAAGTGTGTCCTTCAGTCTGAACATGAGTCCCTTCCTGTAATGAATTTGTAAAGCAATAATGATGTGTTTTTCAAGGAAAATGCCACTGCCTCAGGACAGTTGAGTCTTGGTCATGCCTCTCAGGAGACAGATGTGCTCTCATGGAGGGGAGCACATGGCTCCCTGCCAAACCTGTGGCACCCCAACTGCAGGGCATGGGCAAGGCACGGGGGCCCTCAGGGACAGCTCTGCCAGCTTTGCCTCTCCTGCCCCTCTCCAGCAATCCCACCTTCACCTTTGGGATGCTTTCCCCCATCCCTTCCCCACAGCTGGGGTGCAGGGAGGTGGCTTTCATCTCCCTCTTGCACAGCTGCCCCAGGGGCTCTCCGGGCTCATCCCACCATCCCACATACTGGTGGGGAGAAACGATTTAGCCCTGGTGTAACATCACCTTTCAGCTGACTCTGCTTTCCTTGCAGAATACTGTAGCTATTGATCTATTTGCTCTGCCTTGGTCATAGGTACTCACATGGGCTTCCTGGTGCCTTTTACTTATTGCAAAGTGTTTCTCCCATCTTTTACTGGAAAATTCTTTAGAAATTAGATATAATTTCTATTATATCTATTATTTATTATCTAATATCTAATTTCTATTATATATATTGCAAATAAATGTTGCAAACTCTAAACATTAGCAAGCCCATGTTTTCCTTAGTGTGTAAGGCAAGATAACTCCCATGTGTAACAAGTTCCCCATATGCATTTGCATGTCTAATTCATGGAGTCTATGCCCACTTCCACCCGGAGTCACAATCTGCAATCCCACTGAAGCCAATACTAATTGCTGGTCTAACTTGAATATTGTACCATATATTTTATACACATGGTGATTTTCAAAAAGGAAACGACTCATTAAACCTGCATTGACAAAACATGACAATATTTGGTATGAATCCTGGCAAAATCATTCATTGTTTTGTTTTCTGTATTTTTCCATCTTCTCTGTTTTCCTGCATTTATTCAGGAGGAAAGAAAGACACTGCCTCTAGTGCTTGAATTTTAATTCTTTGCTGCACTGTCCTTGGGCAGAACTGAGTGTTTCTAAGGGGTGTAACACATTGTACAGCAAAAGCATGGGTGTACTGCCAGTGGTTCTAATGCCAGGATTTGTCACTGCTTTCCTTAGCAACTATTATAGATTATTTTTGAAATATGTTGAAAATACTGATATTTAATCTAACTTGTAAATTACAACCCTCAGAAAAATACAGAAGCAGCTGTCGAATAACCATCGTATTTATGGGATTTAATTCAAACACAGTTTTATATTTCTGTTGTTCTTGATTACAATAGTAAACTACTACTTTCATTGCAAAGCCAGGGATTGATGTTTTCAGGAAAATGGAGTAACTATGTGAACCTCATGCCAATACTGGCTCAAAAAGCAACCCATACGCATTGCAGAAGATACTGTCTCATGAAAGATACGGCTTATAGGGTAGGACTAGGTCACAAAGCAAGGAACTAATACTTTCATAGTCAGAAATAACTGAAAGAATATAACTCAATTTAGAAATAAAAATTTCCTTTATCTGCCCTATAAAACCAAATTTTTCTTGCCCTACTTTCAGGCTTTTCTCATTTACCTGGTGTTTCTCAATCCAAAATGTTCTACTAGTCTGATTTTTGATCTAGTGTAAATATAGACATATGACTGCAGTGATCCAGCCAGCAAAGCCAGGTCTGCGGGGGGTTGAGCAGGCGTGCGTCATCCCAGGATCCTTCTTCAAAGAGGACTTCAGATCACTTGATCCTTGCTACTGTCTGCACAGTCCCACCCATCACTATTACTAATTTTCAGCAAAATAAAATGGAATCAGAATAACATCTCAGGCTAATTAAAACATTCTTTTCCAGCTTACTCTTAATTTTATATCCCTTAGCCATCTTGCATCTTGTGTCAAAACCACAAGATTGGTATTTGAAAGCTCACTCACTCTCATTAATCCTTCACAGAGGGGAATGATGATATTTTTTTGCTCTGAAATGTAGAACAGAGTATCTGCAACAGATCTAGCCACTGGATAAAAACACTAGAGCGCAAAACCTGTTGTAGGAACAATTGATTTTGACTTGTAGTCCATCAACTAATCATAAAAACATTACAAAAAAACAAGCTCAGTATTATCTCTATCAGCATCCTCACTTTTCAAAGAAACATAAAAATCCAACTCAAAAGAAGTTAGGAGTATGGCAATCAAATACATGAAAAAAGTCAAACTGTCTGTAAAATTTTGGTTCTTGTTAACAGAGACTATTTGTCTAAAGGCCACCTTTTAAAAAGGCATAATTTAAACAGAAAGGCAGGAAAATTATTTGAGCTCACTAAATTAATGCACATGACTAAAACATGAAAAAATCAAGCTTGACATTCAAGATACATCTGAAGTTAAAGGGCAAGAAAATCTAATAAATCAGAACATTTTTATATCATAAAAGCACAAAAATCTCTTCCATGTCTTTCAGTCATAGAAGTATGGCTTATGTTATGATTTTCTATTTATTTTAAACTAAGTAATATCTCAGAGTTATAGAGTTCAGAGAAAATTGGCAGTGTTAGACTTATGGGCAAGAACATGAAGTGCCCAACTTTTAAGACACCTTTATTAGATGGTACTTAATGCCTGATTCTGGTTACTTAATACAAATTTAAGAATGTCTTAATGAAGTGGGACGGTAAGTCATGCAATGAATAGATAAAAGAGGAATCCAGAGAGACACAATCCTAGACTCAGATCAAAACCACAAATATTAAAATAATGTCTCTCTTTGAAGCATTTTACCTCATCAGCAGTATCCTATTTTGTCTTTCCAAATGGCCTATCTGGTAGTGAATTAATATATCACTACCAGTAATAAGAGAAAAAAGAAAATTACCAGGAAAAAAAAAGAATCAAATAAAGGGGTCAAAATTTCGCCCTTACATATCTTGCTCTTAGGCAAGCTGCAAGCTATTAATAGTTTTTATAATACAAAGAGAAGGAAAATAGTTTTTGCATCAATTAAAAACATGGACATTAGTTTTTGCATCTGTCAAAACCATCTTCTCACACTACCAACTGCAGTGTTGCCAGAAAGTGTATTTTAATGATAGTTCTTCTTAACACTTTCTTAAGTGGTATAAGAAAAACAACTAACAAAATTGAAAGGAACCAAACTTCGTTTAAAAATCCCAAAACACTTCTCAGATATTTAACATGTCAGAAATAAATGGCTACAACATGACCAGGGTCCCCCTGGATTATATAAGCAGGGCTTCAGTGTTCACTTTATGAATCAAATTTTGAAGCTGCAATTTAAACCTTGATAGGAATGAAGTGGTAACGTTTTGCTCTCAGGAATGTCAAGGAGGTGCCCTTTGGTCCTGGCCTGTCAAAGGCTGGAACTGGACCAGTCACAGAGGAGATGGATGTGAGCATCATATGTTCTTCACTGCTGGGCAGAAAGTAAAAAGGACTCATCACCCCACTTGGACAGACTGTCCCCGTCAACTCCTTAAGTACAGTCGCCTCAGACTGAAAGACTGCTGTGCTGCAGCTGCAGCTAAAAACCATTTCCTTGCCTTGAGCATGCAATCCATGGGCCACATTCTGAGCGAGGCCAAAGGCAGCCGCGGGGACAGAGCTCCCGATAACACAGATATCTCCTTGCACTAAGGCTAAGGCACTAATGCTGTTTTGTCACTTCACAGCTATTTTCTCAGTCTAAGCCACCAGATGAAAACTAAGCAAATTTGTGTGTATGTGTGTGCCACAGCTAAGCAGCAACTGACCTTGCAGAGAAAACTTGTGCCACTGTCCTCTCATTGTAGTTGTCTTTAAATCACTGCGCTACCAATGCACTTAGCAAGACCTCTCCTTGGAAGCATGAGTCATGTATTCTTTGAGACTTGTGGGCTTCCTTTCTTCTGAATCACAGCAAGTTTATCCTGGGCTAGGGCATACTCCTCCCTACAGGGACCAAGAAGTGGTGAGGGGAGGAATAAAATGGCTTAGATTAAGAGAGCAAATCTCTGAAAACAGATGATGTAGTCAATGACCTTTGTACCCTTTTCCTTTCCTCCCAAAATTTAAGCAGCCGAGTGAAGAAATTTCAGTGTTCACACTAAAGAGAGTGTACAAATTGTACCCCACATCTACACAGAGGGCATTGTGCTTTTGGAAATAGAAACCGTCCTCTAATTCTCTCTCAGATCAGCTTGGTACATACTCGTCGCCTGCATATTTAATATTCAGCAATGAGTAGCATTAGGAGAACAACAAGAAGCAAGAAGTTCTGCTTTGTTTAACCTGAGAATTGCTATATGCTTATCCAAACCTTATCTACATCCTCCTACAAATATGTGAACCTCTGGGTATGAGAAATATTTAGACACCTGCTACTGAAATTAATGGGAGCTGCAAGCACAGAGTTCCCAGGACAATCAGATATCTTAAGTCCACGAAATTAGGTTGAAAATCTCTGAGGAACAATTTTTCTCTCTCATCATATTTACTACTTCCCACCAGGAAGAACATATTTGAAGTACAGGCTCATTTGTGGTATGCTGGTAATCCTGATTTTTTTATGGGAAGCAACCAGGAGACAGGGCATTATAACGACAACAAAAAGAACAAACAGACAAAAAAAAAAAAAAGGAGAAAATTTTTATAGTAACTGAGAAGATTCAGTGTCTGAAAATGGGATTGTCTCAAGATTCTGAGTGGATTTTCAGTGGGTTATAATTTTCATCCCAGCAGATTAAGCTTTCTGTAATAAAAGGGAGGTTTCTCTGAAAAGTGCAAGGGAAATGGCTTCTTAGGCCTCCTCTTACAATGCAAAACACATGGGCGTGCTGCTAAGCTCATGCACTGCCTTTTTGCATTCAATGGTCCCTTTGCAGATGCAAGAGTTTTGGGAAAGAATGAGGACTGCAGCTTTCAGCCTGGTAGGATCAGGATAGCATTTTACACACTCTAAATCAAGAGAAGAGAGTTCTTTTCCATTTAAGTACTCCCTTCGGGAAAAATGGCTTTAGGATGGCTTCTGCAGTTTCTAAAGCTTAAAATGATCCCCTGGAGAAAAAGGATATGGTTATGAGGAAGAATACATACTGTAAAGCAGCTTGCTGCAAAGGTCCATAGCAGATGAGAGGAACTGGCTGGTTTACTTGTAATTCTGCCTTGTTCAGCTTTATGGCTTTGGTTGCAATTTAAAAATAAAGCCAAATTTGTGGTTTGTTTGGCTGTTTCCAACACTGAACAAGTACTGCAAGACAAAAAAGGGCACACACATTTTAGTGGAATGAAAATATACCTAATCCCACTCAATACCTTCTTTGTAGTCATCCTCCACAAGTATTCATGAGAAGTATTATTTTCTTTTCCATGACCACAGGGGAAAAAAAAAAACCAAACAAAAAACAAAACACAAAACAACACGTTCATAGCAATCAGGTCTCTCACAGCTGATGACAGAGCTGAATGCACACGGATCACACAATTCATACTTGTGATGATAGACCTGTGTTCCCCCAGTGTAAGGCTGGTATATTACAGTTCTTACAAGTTTGTGGGTTGCTGGACATTTTGTGAGACACCGCTGGGTGATCCAGGCAATGACCACTGGTGTCAAGGTGTGTGGAGTTACAGAGCTGGAGTGAGATCTTCCCTCCTCCAATCCCCACCGTTAGCCCAGGGCACAAAATGTGGTGCGAAACGTAGCATCTTCTACACGCAGATACGGGCAATTTAAAAGGTCATCCGACATATTATTTTCCTGGGTGAGGCATCTTGAACATCATCTGTTGGAAACAGAAGCTGAGATGACCTTGGGTTCATCCTGCAGAAAAACCTGGGCGCTGACCCATCAGCTGAAATTCAAACTTTGGCAGTTGTGGCTGTGGAAATTGTCAATTTCCAGATGCCACTACTGCATTGCCTTGGGGATAATGTAGCATTTCCTGTCCCAGCCTCTGCAGGGGCTGTGCAGGCTAGAAGTGACTTTGGGGAAGTGGATTACTTGCCTCTGTAGTTACAACACTCTCCCCAGGCATGTTTCTGTGGTGCTGGCTAACATTTGGAGACTGTGCAGGAGCAGCGGCCTCTCCCTTGTTGCCCTCCCCATGCCTCCACCAGTGTCGTGTGAACTAAACCAGGTCTGAGTAGAGGACTTCAAACAAGTTTTCATGTCTTCCTACCCTCTGAGACTTCTGAAGTCCTGCCTAGGTGGTACTGGGAAAGAGAGGTGCCAAAAAGCAACTTCTGCTTTTACATCACATGAATTTGCAGCACAGTTATCCATCTGCCATTGGAACCTGGCTGGTAATCAGCTGAGTGTCCCCATAAGGTTCCATTCTTTCAAGGGTTTCATTTCTCAAAAACCCCTCTGCAGCAACAACGATGGCAATGAATTCCTCACCAATCCAGTCCCCTAGACAGGGTGTAGTCAGAATGAACGGGGCTCTTTGCATCCCTCACATCTGCAGGAGATCAAGGGTCTTACTTTTAGTGTATGTGCAAAGCGACTTGACAGTGCACCAGCACAGTGAGATCAGATCCTTCTTGTAACACACGGCTAAGCTGTGGAATGCAGAGTTGGAGGCTGTTGTGGGTGACAGATATTTCCGGGATTAGAAAAGTTTTTAGAAAAGTGCTTACTGGGCAACATCAAGGCCTATCAAGAAAGAAGTAATCTTCTTTGGTTCAAGGCTGCCGTGACCTACAGATTGCTGGAGAGTTCAAAAATATACTAGGGAAGGGTCACTTTATCACAGAATAAGTCTGGAAAAGACCTCTGAGATCATTGACTCCAACCTGCGACTGAACACCATCTTGTCAACCAGACCATGGCACTGAGTGCCAGGTCAAGTATTTCCTTAAACACCTCCTGGGACAGTGACTCCATCACCTCCCTGCACAGCCCATTGCAATGTCTAATCACTCTTTCTGCGAAGAAAGGGGTGATTACTCACCTTTGTCTAACATTTTCATCTCTCCTGGCCATCAGCCATTGGCCATCACTTGGTGAAATGCTAACTAAGCGAGGCAGATATTTAACCTGACTTTTTGTAGACATTCTCACATTCTTTCTCTTTTGACTTGCTTTCCTTTGCTTTGCTTTGCTTGTGTGTGTATGGTTTTNTGGTGTGGTGTGGTTGTGTGTGGTGTGTTTTTGTCCGGGCCGGGGGAGGGGGGGGGTGGGGGGGAAGGAGGGGAAGGTGGGGAGCAAACAAAGCATCCCAAGGCATAGAAGGAATTCCTGCTATAAGCTAAACTCTTCTTAGATTTTCAGCTTTCATACAGAAGTAGGCATGAGTCAAAATCCCACGTCTGAAGAGCCCAAAGCTGAGATTTGAGATTTCATGGGCTTATTATGCATGTAATCATTTTCTCATACTGCCTTCAGGAAGGCTTGTTAGAGAGTAGGATTTTCATTTTCTTCCAGTACAGCTGCAAAAATGCATTTGGCAGTGTGTAAATTAGCTGATATAGCTATCCCTCCAGCTCCACTGACCACTACGCTCACCTCACAGGCTAGAAAATTCCTGCTGAAGTTTCATCACATCTCTTTGAACCAGAGGTGCTCTGCTAATGTATAAAAACACTGCCTACAATAAGCTCCAGTTTCCATGTGCTAATAATTCTGGAGTGCTTGTAAGGGTTCCTAATAATACATAAAAATACAAAAGAGTGCAAGTGCACGTGGGGTGGATGGACATAAGAAAGAAGATGCTTTTGCCTATCTTACACTATTAAATATAAGATGTGTGAGAGGTCTGAACAAATCTCTCTGGCTTTCTGTCACATAAAGGTAGGCTCCAGTTTCCCATTTTAAAGATGAGTTTAATAACGTGAACGATAGAGCCAGATTAATTTTGTTTTCATCTGTAGGTATTATACCAGTGGGAAATGCCATCTGATAAAGGGTCTGATCTGATTCAGCTACCAACCTTTCTTGAAAAGGCGTAAGAGAATAAAAGCTATCTTCAAAGGACATTGATGTATTTATGTACTGAAATTAAAAAGTAGATACTTCTGTCTCTGTTAAAGTTGACCAAGTATATGCCACATTTCTTCAGTGATCCTGCATCTTGGCTTGGTGTGAACATTGTTCTGGTTTTGTGTCTCGTGATCAGTGACCCTGCCAGTTATTCCTGAAGTCTTTTTATTTTTTTTACATGTAATAAGCTAACTATGTGAGTTACCAGATCAGTTCTGCAAAAGGAAAAGAGCATTGTTCCCAGGGAGAGAAGAGACTGTTTTGAAGCTGAGGAAATAAAACGCAGTGAAGTGTCTTTATTTTCATTCCAGTCTAGCAAAGCTCACTGCTGGCAAGCTGAAATCTAGGTGGAATATCTACCTTTGACAGTCTTGGGATATCAGCAAAATTAAAACTGAGCACAGAGGGTTTTTCTTTTTAATTGGGCTTACTGCCTCCACTAACAAATTGCAAACATACACTGAGCATAGATGTAAACAAAAACCTGCATGTAGAACCCCTTGTACTGTACAAATAGACATTAAAAACCTTCTCAGCATAAATGCTCTGTCTGCACTACCCCCTGCATTCCTTCTACATATACACAAACATACAAACAGAAACACATATTTCCATTTGCTTTTTTTTAGCATTAGAAAGTATAGGCATTTACCCCCACCAGACTTTTATAATGATGCTCCAGGTTTAGCTGCATTTCCCCTTTGGCTTTTCTCCTGAAGCAGAAAAGCATTTGCACAGAGCACACCAGGTGTTACTTTCATATCCTCAGACATACTGGAATATATTAACACAAACACTAAATCAAAACACAGCAAAATTAATGATCACTGCTAGGCTAGAGAAACCAAACTCCTTATTACCAAACAAGACTTGCGTGTATTGTTTCTGTTATCTTAGTTCCTGATTAATATAAAATCAGATACCAATAGCTAATTAGCTGTTCTAATTACTGGTTTGAGTTTGCATAAATTATGCTGAAATGCCCAATTTTCTCTTGCTTTAATCAATATAATATGCCAAAAAGTTGCTTGGGGTTGTAAGACAATGAGATAACTAAAGCAGTATCCTGTACACTTCAGTCTTATAGGCTTCAGTCAAAAGAAATATCAGTATTTCCCAATTATCCCCATTTAAAGTATGCAGTCTGAAGCCGACTGCTCATCAAGCCTGTTACTCTTGTAACTACTGCCTGACAATCACACTATCAAAGAAAATGTAGATTGAATAATGTAAATGTTGTATCTTTTCCAGAACCTGCAATGCCCTGAACAATACAAACTGCGCCATTTTTTCAATGTGTGGATTTAATCTTTGTCTGGATTGGCCTCTTGAGAGTAACATGTAATCCTCTGAGGGCACAATTTTGGCAAAAACTAATTCTCATTCAGACCTGACCCTCCTGCAATCCAAGTTCACTTCCAGGGCACTGTGGCCTGCTCATGCTTGTAATACTAATCCTTTAATGCAGGGGTTACTTCTATAAGCACCATGGTCATTTGCAAATGAAGTAAATTCTTTAATTTCCTAAAAAGCTGACCCTAACTCTCACTTTCATCTGCTGCTTTAAAGCTCTTGATTATGAATAGATTCAAATGACTTTAGTAGAAAATAAAATTTTAAGTATTAATGGCATAAGTGAAGGATGAGAAGAAAAATATCACTGCAGTGAAAGAAGTAGAAACAAGCACAGAGAAAGTGAGCTTCATGGCTCATGTATTTTTACATTATAATCTTCATAGTGTTAGGCAACACTACTCTTCAGCTGTACAAATAAAACTACTATTCATCCCGAATCTTGCCAAATTACTTAAATATCCAAAAGGTGATTTCAGTCGAACTTGGGCATCTAAGTCCAAAAAAGCGATTAGCATAATGTTTATTGGCATTCATGCCAATAAAGTTTCCTAAGAGACAAGGGTTTTGCAAGTGTTCACAGTGCCTTCCACCTTGGCTAGCACAGGCAGTCTGTCACTTAGGCCCTGCTTGAACTTGTTCAAAGTCTACCATTAAGCATTCCCCAGCAAGATTCTAAAAGGGAGAGATCCCATCACCATGTACTGATCATGCACTGGAAAAACCACATTCACCACATAATATACAGGCACTGGCTATTGATGCCATCTGTTAAGATTTAGATAGGGTGAAATTAGACCCAGCTGACCAGAGCAGGGAAAAAAATCCTCTCTTTGGTGAGAGGAAGGTTCATATAGTTGAGAAATGGGAGACTTGGCTACTACATGAGAGAGTCCTACAGTCTTTTCTTTGTCCTTTCCATTGGCTGTGCCTGTTTTGAATTCCAGTGAAGGGCTCCCACTCTTGCTCCAGCAGCAACAGAAATCCAACTTGATCTTTGGACTCCACACAAAGAACCAAGTACTTATGATGATTGTGGTCACAGAAAACAGAAAACTGGTTAAACCCTGGATTCTGTATGATCCTTTGTCATCACAAGGGACCAAAGACTAGCTTACAGGTCCAGATCAAAAGTTCACACCTGCTGCATATTTACTTAGGGCAAGAATTTCCTCATGTGTTTCTCATGTTATTAAGCTATTAAAATGAGAAGAACATGGGAAGAAAGGTGGAAATAAGGATCCAGATTTAAAATTTGATTCTTCCACGAACGAGAGCATTTACTTTTCAAAACAACCAACCATGCCTTTGTTTTTAGAATGAATGGAAATTGAAGAATTCTTCCTCACAGGAAGAGCAAGGGATGGGATATAGTCCTGGTTGGCAGTGGAACTGAAAATAAGCTTATCCATTTAAGGAATACAATGGAAATAGTTGCAGCATAACACCTTCAGCTGTGACCTTGAAGAGCAATCCTTCTGGATTCAAAGGACATTTTTCACAATGAAAAACCTGGAGACAGTTATGGTAAACTACGGAAGAGCACAAATATAAGAACTATGATCAGTATGGGTGCTCTGGGAGAAAGCCTGGGTCTTTTCTTGAAAGGAGGTGAGGATACTGTTGAAACAAACACAATAATTAGTGCTTTGTCATGGGGCTCATGGAGGGGGTTGGGTGGCAGATGTCAGAAACACATGGACATCTCCCAAGTGAACAGCAAGAGATATTAAAAAAGAAAAACAATTGAGGGTCATAACCTGACAGGTAATCAAGAAATTGAAATGTCTGAAGAATGACAGAATTTTGAGACCAGATGGGATCCAGCATGCTGGAAAAATATGGCATTCAGAGACATAGGGGAAAGAGTAATCACTTTAGTGCCCTGCAGATTTATAATGTATGTCCATAACAGCAGCACCTGTGTATGCAAGTGCACTGTATGTATTCATTTCATCATTTATAACTTCTGAGAACATAGCAAATTTACTTTGCTTTTATTTTTATTTCTAAACAAAAAAAACTTACATTATTTGGATTGTTTAAAGTTGCCTTTCTTTCTCTGACTCTTCATCATTTCAGTCTGGACTTTGTTGCCCTCCTCTTTTGTTCTGACTGCCGCTTCACAACTGAACTGCAAATGAATCCACTTACAGCCTCTTTATTTCTTCATTGGTACAGAAAGTGAACAAAACTAACACTTACCATTATCCTCCTCCTGAAGCCACAGCCCTCCATGGTAAATTGTTCCCATTCAGAATGTCTGTGATGATATCCAGGGTAATTCTTTGTTCTGAAGCACCCAAATAATTCCTCAACCCATTTGTTTGATGAACAACACCTTCATGTGTTTCAGTAAAAAAAAATGGTTTCTCTCTAGCAGGTTTAAAGCTGTGTCATTAAAATCAAAATGGAATAAAACAAAGGACACTTCTTGTGTATGCAGGGTTGAATGCATCTGAGATATGAGATGAGGATGCAGAGTTTGCAGCTGCTTCCCCATTATAGGATCAGAAATACACACTGTGCTAGCAATGCCGATCCTTTGCCCATGTCTGACAAATTCTCTCCTGGTTGTACAGGTTGAAATTTTGAGTTTGAGAATCAAGACAGAATCCACAATTCTAAGAATAGAGCACTTTCATGTGTTCTCCAAAAAAGTCAAAATTTTACCTCAATTCAACCAGCCCATCTGCAAAATAGACATAATAATGTTATGCATTGCTAGTGAAGGAATCTAATTTTTTTCTAGGGTTTTTTGGTGCGTGTTTTTTTTATAGTAAGGAACTGGAGACAGGATGTCCTGCCAGAGGAATGCTAGCTGTGGGGTGAGAGCATGAGTGAATGTGATACAACCGCAGGCACAAGTTTTTTTTTGTTTTTTGTT
>VYZQ01020895.1:28580-43739 GCA_013400655.1 Mystacornis crossleyi
TATGGGCGGACCATATAATTTCTTATTACAGTTGTTCTGTACAGCAGCTACAGTAATTTGTCTGCTATATCTAGATTTAAATTCTCCTTTTGACAAAGACTACATACAATAACATCATGAAATGTTGACAAAACATAGAGAGAAAATAGAAATGAATAGCCTATTTTGCATAGCTCACAGAGCCAGTCAGTCAAGTAAGGACTGTTTTAAAAGTAGCAAGAACAAGAAGCCTGAGGCACGGCACACTGTGTCATAGAGAAACAATGGATTTTCTTAAGTTACTGAACCTTTATTCAGAGGAGGACTCTTGCTCCTAACTAACTCCTGTGGAATGTTAGTCCCATCAGGCAATTAAACTTGCGACTCTGTATAAGTAGGCAGTGACAGAACAGATTGCCAGTTCATTGTTTAATGTGAGATACCATCACACTGGACTAGACAAACATAGGTATGTAGATGACCTTCTTATATAGCGTGCCTTCTTGTTCAGCTTTTGCAACCAAGCTATCTCATCCCATGGAAAGCTCACAAAGCACTCTCATCCTGTCTATAAAGCTCCGCTTTCTCACAACTTTCCTCAATATCACTAGAATTTGCTTATACTCAGAATATCTCAGGAGGCTTTCAGCAAATTTCTTGCCTTCCAGATCTAAAAAAATACAGCATATATAACCTTGAAGTAAACAGAATTCTTTGTCTGCTTTTTCTGTTTTTTTTTTTTTTTTGCTGGATGCTAACTGTGATTTATGAATGCACTCTGTTCTTGTGTTTCTTTCCCTCAAGAGATTTCTGTAATTCATATGTGTAGAATTCTCTTCTCTGTTGCTTTGTACAGCAACCGCATATTCTCACATAAACTATCAGTTTAGTTTATGATCTAACGGTAACATGAGTATCTTATATATGCAACCCACCAGATACTGGCTAATTTTAAATAAATTAATATCTGTATGTCCTTCCTTATCTCTTACTCACATCTCTTTTCCCTGCTAGCAATGCAGTAAAAAGAGGTTCATGAGAGTAAACTCTGGAAGTTTAGACAAAAATAATGTGTTATTTCTCTTTTTCTTCATAATTTATTTGATTAAAGACACTGAACTTTCCTCATACCAAAACACACACACACAAACCAACCTAGAACCAGAACTCAGTGTCCATAAAAGGCAGAATGTTTAATTAAATATATAACATTTTTGCCTCTGCTCATTAGTAGATACAGTTTGAGTAATTTCAACCATTCATATTATAGACATAACAGCACATGCTAATAACTTATCTCCCCAAGAGGGTGTTAAACATGGTTTAGCCCCTACCTCCACCAGTGTGATCTGTAAAAACTCTCCTTAGCTATTGAACAATCTATATGCAGCATCTTGCATCAGGAAAGTTCATTACAGTATGTAACATCATCTTTTGGCCATGTACTAAGGAACCTCATTCAGTACAGTCCTGTGCAGTTTCAGTATCCATCTCATGACAGAGATTCATTATAAACCCAAATTTAGACACTTCTTTACATGTCTCATCTGTGGGATCGGATATAAAAAATGTCTATTGCAAATAATGTGTATTGTTTCTGGATATAAACAGTGTCCTGCATAATCAAAAGCTGAATATAGTTTAGTAATCATTAAAATAGCCCTAGCTTTAAGCATCTCTTTAGGCATTTTAAGTTACTTTTGCTAGAAACACTGAGGACAAACATGAAGACTATTTTTCATCATTTTTTACCCTAGTAAGAGGGTTAAATCAATTAGGTTAAATTACTCTCTTGGAGCATGGGAAAACCATGTTCAAATTCTTTCTTAACCTCAGGAACTGAAATTCACTTCTCTCATAATATAGCCTAAACATAAGGTGAATAAGGGGAGAAGCTGTTACCTTGTTTACTTCAAAGTTATTTTAATTTGCATGGAAAAATCTAAAGATCTACAGAGGCAGGAAGCATAACTGGAGAATGCCCCATGCCCATTGTATTAAAATTGCTGCTATATAAACCAGATATGCAGTAAGGAGAGAAGAGACTGGAATTCTGGTCATTCTTTTTTTAATGGGAATGTGCAAAAAAAGTACTGGGATTAGATTTCAATGTGCTCAGTCAAGACTTTAAAGCCTGTTGCTGCTTCTAGGATAATATCTAAAGGGTGGTTGATAATCCAGATTGAAGTACTCTGTTACACCAGGATACTCATTAAACATACTCAGTATATTCTGACATAATTATAGGAAACTAAATCCTTTATATCAGCGACATACGGCTGCTCTGCAGTTGGCCAGGGTTGTTAAAGAAAATGGGACTCTTTTCCTGCCCAAGCCATGTTGTTTTGAAACAAAAGGCTGGAGGGAGAAGGAAGCTTTCCCAGAGGTATTTCACCGCTCTGTGCTGATTTCTGCTAAAACAAAAGGTCTTTTATAACATAACTGTAATCAAGCTGTTACAGGGTGGTAATCTTTTGTCTTTTACATGTAGCTCTCACATGGAAAGGATGTCTTTTGATCCTTGGGGTTACTCCCTGATCATCCCACAAAGCATTACTGCAAATGGTGTGCTCCACACAGTATCACAAATTCCCTTCCCCTGCAACTTCCAGGATTGGGATCTCCCTAGGTAAAGAAAGCCATCAAGAGGAAACAATGTGATTGATATAGAAAATATACATTTGAAATGGATTTAAAAGCTAAATGCCATCATGGTTTTATATATGCGTGTATAAGATGTTTGGTTTTGACATGCTAAAACCAGCTTGGCCACCATATGAGTAAGAACAGGTTTGTGTCAGGGTCCAGATGACTACGCAGCTTGTTGCCATCATGTTCTGCAGTGGAACACCCATAGTTTTGTATTTCACACAGGGATTGCCTGCAGCTAATGAAGAGAGCAAGCCAAATTCTGCTCTCAGTTAACTGAGGTAAATAGAGAGGCTTTCCTGGAGCCAGCCCAGGCCTGCTGGGCTCTCAGCTCTCCACTGAGCTTACAGGCACAGCCTCATCTCTCTAACTGAACCCACCACAGTTCAACAGCTGCAGCATTTTCTCCTACTTGCACTACGGTAAAGCAGAATTTGGTCGTCTGACATTTCTTTTATGAGTGTACAGGGGGTTTTTTGCTACATTATAGAAACCTGTGTGAGAGAGAGTTTAGTTTATTTGAATAAAGCAAAATTTTAAATAAAATTAACTAAACTGAAGGGGAAAGGAACCTGCTTGATAATATTTTGAAATTTTGGGGTGTTTTGTTTTTGTTCAAGAAACATTTAATATGGAGTTACAAAAAAAAAAAAAAGGAATACATTCTGTAGATATGTTTGTCTTGATTTTAGGCCCTCACTCAAGCAGGAAAAGTTTCTAACTGGATATTTTTTAACTCTTTTCTATTTTAATTTATACCAATCCTGACAAATGTCAACAATGTCAAATTAAACATTTCAGGTCTGTTTCAGCTGAAATTATATCACTGACTGCAGCACATCTATCGATGTGACAACATACAAAAGTTCCTTCTCCCTTATCTCTACCACAGGGAAAAAAGAAAAAAAAAAAGGAATGAAAAAAGAAAAGCTTCTTAAAATCTGTTATCCTGTAATCACTCCTTTTTCCCAGAATGCCTTTCTGGAAGGGAACCTTTTAAATCCAATAGCTAATTCTTCTAGAAGCCTTTTTGACTACATCATCTTGCCTTCAATTTTAAGTACCCTTCATTTTTATGACCTCATTGAGTTTGCTCTTTCTATTACTGCAGAGGTATGTTCTCATAGAGAGCTGGTCCTGGGAGAAAACAGTGGTGGATTTACAGGGCTTGAAAATTACTGTCTTGTTTTGAGCAAGATCAGGTCTATAGAATTTTGTGGACACTGTGGGTTGTTTTAGAGACTGAGTTTACTGTGGGACCTAAATGTTATGGGATTTACTACTCTTCTAAATCTGTATGCTATCAGCTAGATGTAAGTAATTTTCTTGAGCAATGTGCTTCCTAGATGTGTATTTTATTCATAGATACTTATATTTTTTGCTGGTTTGGAAAACCTAACAAGTTAGTATTTACAAAATAGGAAGGAGTGTCTTCAGTTTGGCTCTTTGCTTGCTTATGGCTGAAGACCTTGATAAGACCCTTGAGTCTTTTAACTTCTCTATCTTTTATTCATTTGTTCAACAGAAATTTTATATTTGGTGCTTAGCTTGGTCTGCTGCGATTCATGGACGACGTATATCTGGAGCCCTATCATCAGGAACAAGTTCTTAGCTTATCTGGGCAAAAGGAGAAGATTATTTTTTGGAACAACTGTTTTCCTGAGACTGGGAATGTGAGGGGGGTGGCAGCAGTGGCTGTGAATGCACCAGCACGTGCAGAGTTGGCTTGTTTTCATATTGCTCAGCAGGGACTTCAGTGAAAAAAAAAGTAGTATTTTTCATTTTTATTCGGCTTTTTTTCTAGTAAACCTCCTTATGATTAACTCAAACTTGAACAAGGAAGTGTGTGAAGGACAGGTTCAAGCTGTTGTTCCTCTTTGTCATGTAGTAGCTATCAATATTTTCCTCATGCTATATAAAACCAGGTGAATGTTTTGATTTTTTTTTTTTGATAGCTTGTCCTCCAAAACAGAGTCAGCAAAACTTATCAATTGTGATTTGAATGGTTGGAAAGTACTTAAATGTTGTTACTTTGACTGCTATATATCAGTAAATGTGGAAAAATTACTATATGGTGGGTAAGGTGTTGCCTTGATATGGGCACCTCTTAGATTGACCTCCTTATTCAATTACAGATTCAGAGGTTTTGCAAAATGTTGTTCAAATTCTGTTATTCCTCTAAAAATGAAAATCGTGGTGGTAGTAAAACTGATTTTGGAACAGGAAGGCCACAGTGATAAATATATTAACATATGTTGTGAGACAGCATTCACAATTTAGCATGAGATCTACAGAATAATATTTGCAAGCAATTTTCACAGATTTTTTTTTTTTTTTTTGATACTAGAAAGACTTTCTGTGTTTTGCATGTACTAAAAGCTATCCTTCATTCATGGTTTTTTCCCCCAAGCTTCCACCAACACAGATTTTCATAAAAGTAACATATGCTAAGTTTATGTAAAGGCTAATTACCCATCTTCCAGATGACCCACTTATGGTATGTACCCTTGTACTACAGTGATCCCATAATCATCTGGCCAATGCACATATTTATTCCATTGTACACTGTCCCACAAATTCTGCAGATTTACTGAGAACCACAGTTGCCTGACCACCCTGCCTACAGCATTGCTCAAGAGAAGTATCATGGATAACAATCTAACAGCTTTCCTTAAACATCTTGCCAAATAAACCTCTCTAGAAAATCGTATTGCAAATTTAAATAAATACTACAAATAAATGAAGAATTTTCATTTTCTGGAATCAGAACAACGTCTTTGATAAATAGACATGATCTGGTTACATAATCTGTTTCAGGTGAAGATCACTTTACTATTGTTTTGCATTCACAACTTCAGCTGCCTGTTCCTATATGATGCTTATTATCAGAAAAGCAAGCAATTTACCGACACAATCTCGTCCTCTGCCGGTACAGTTGCTGCTGATAGTGCTGCTGCCAGTGCTGCTGCCCTGGCTGCCTTCCTCATCGCTCTCTGAGTCTGGAGATTGGTGAAGTAGTTGACAGCTGCAAACTCAATAAGTGCAGAGAAGACAAAGGCAAAGCATACGGCTATGAACCAATCCATGGCAGTGGCATAGGACACCTTGGGCAGAGAATGGCGAGCACTGATGCTTAAAGTGGTCATTGTGAGAACTGTAGTGATTCCTTGAAAACAAGAGAAAGAAATGGGGGCATTAGAACTTTTCTTCAGCCCTGCTACTCTTAAATTCATATATATGAAAAAAACCAAAGGACAACACCCTTTTTGGTTTTAGCTGTCACCCTACATCCCAACTAAATAACAAGACTCCTAAGTATTTTGTATCCTTAAATAACTCATGTATACTGGATATAGCATCTAAAAGCTCTGGAAAAACTCATTAATGCATTGAGCAGACTGAAAGGTAAGATAACATTCTACATGGTGCAGCTTCTTAGAATTGTGATAAACATGGCTATAACAAAATCCAGGCTCAAAATATGAAGGAGACTTTCTTTAGGGGATTAGTAAGTGGAATGCTTGCCAGAAACATGGATTCACATATTGTCATTCCCCAAGAGTGATCCTCTCTTTCTCCTTTTGTTGTACAAGACAGACCATGGCTTACAGAACCCTCAGTAAATCAGTCAAATTCTACATTAAAAACAGTCAGAGCCTGATCCAAACATTTCAAGTAATAGTATTTGGGGCCCCTAAGCTGTTGTCTTTAATCACTGGATACATTTTTTAAGATTCACTAACAGTATCTTGATTTAAAAGCGCCTGTAGTTACAGACAGGGAAGGACAGAAAAGCTACTTCTCTAGACCTGCTTATCTATTTTCACAGAGCAAATCTGGTCATGTAGCTCATGGGCCCCATGGTGTTCTTCACATGAATTCATGAATTTATTCTTTCTGTGTTGGAGTGCACAGCATTAATAATGTAGGAAATACACTTACTTCCTACTGCTGCCTGATACAAGCAAAAAATGCAACAAACTCAATCATTTACATACAAGCCTGTGTCACTCGTATTTACTTATAATTATGCCTGCTAGAATGTAGAAACCGTGGGTATTTAAAGATAGTAAGGTGGAAAATATCTTCTCCTATTTTCTGCAGCTGGGAAAGGGTAGGTGGGGAAGGAAAAGATGTTATAATGTCATATAGTGATAGTCATGTTGAATTGATGAAGTAATATGCTATGAGTGATGCTCAGAGGAAAGGATGCAGTGTCATAGCATACTGCAGCATCCAGGGTTCAGAGTTTCTCTGCAACTCTTCCATATGATGTGGCTTGCCAGCTGTCTGAAGTTAACTATGTCCCAGTGTCATTACTTAACATGTTTTAATGAAATACAAATAGGAGATGGTATAGAAATACGTAGGATCCCGACTTCTTCCAAATCTGCCAGACTGATTTTATAATATGAATACAAGTATGCTGAGATGTATTTCGATTTCATAGGTCCAGAATGAACTTTCTGAAATGATGTGCTAGTGTGTAATAAAATTGATATATTCTGTGTCTGAATAAAAACTTACTGCAGCAGGAATTTAACTTAGGAATAGGTCTCCTATTCTATTACAGATATAGATTAGAATTCTCTCAATGCGAATATTGATGAAATGCTCTGCACTGTGGAAAGCTACTTTATCAAACTGAATACCAAATTAAAGTTGGTAAACTGTGCAACTGTGGATTGTTTACCCTTGTCCCTATACTTTGAACACTTCTTGGTAAGTTTTGAAGAATGTGTTACATAATGCAAACACTGAAATTTGATAACTGGCATTTTGGAGGTAAACACAGTCATTAAATTATTTTGTGCTGAGAAACTGGTTTAGGCACATCATTGTTCTTCTAATAATTTTTCTTCTCTCAAACTTAGTTTTGGGATTTACAAGCTAAAGTGAAAATTTATAATTCAAGTATTTGCAATACGATACATTTTAAACCTTCTCCATTTTAAAACTTTTTCACTGAAAAAGGCTGGAAGTCTTTTTTTGTCATAAGGAATTGGCCCTTTTTTTCCTTAGATTAAGATGTTTAGAAGCCATAGGATTTTGAACAAGTCAGGAC
Organism: Mystacornis crossleyi; assembly: GCA_013400655.1. Classification (NCBI taxonomy): domain Eukaryota; kingdom Metazoa; phylum Chordata; class Aves; order Passeriformes; family Timaliidae; genus Mystacornis; species Mystacornis crossleyi. The sequence continues at coordinate 36,274 of VYZQ01020895.1, forward strand.
TACAAATTCAGACTGTGCCCTGGGAGAAATACAGATGGAAGAAAGATTGAAATGTTCTTTTAAAATGCTAACATTACTATTTTCTACAATACAGAAAGGTGTCTATTTTAATATTTTCATAAAATATTTTCTCAAGTCCATGTTACTCTTCAGTACAACACCTAAGAGCCGTTATTCCAGTGTTTGGGGTATTAATATAATTATTACCAAATCAGCTACGGACCTACTTGCACATCTCTTCAAGCATGTACAGTTACAGGGATTGACATTTACTCTGAAATTGTCCCTTCCTGCATACAAAAATATATTGCAAAGCATCACAAACAAGTCTGGGTAACCAAACATTCTGAGTCAAGAATTTTGACTCTCATAGGCAAATTGACTATCATTTGGTTTAACTTTAGTATTTACTTTTGCTGACTGAAACTTACTAGCTGCCTTTCCTAATCCCCCCTGGATTACAGTAGTTGATTGATACAATGGATTCAATGCAGTGAATGAAATGAAATGAAATGAAATTAAATTAAATTAAATTAAATGAATGACAAAAGGAAAAACACAAATACCAGCCACAGTTCTTGCTGGAACAGATTCTTTGTTGATCCAAAATACAACTTGAGACAGGACTACCGTCATGATGCATGGAATATATGTCTGAATAAGATAGTAGCCTATTTTCCTTTGAAGATGGAAATAGAGCAGCTGGAGTGAATATTCGCCTAAAACAAACAAGCAATGAAAGAAAGGAATGCATGAATGAATGAAGGAAGGAAGGAAGGAAGGAAGGAAGGAAGGAAGGAAGGAAGGAATGAATGGTAGATTGATGCTGAGCTGTTCAAAGACCTTAATGCAGCATACCAAAAACTGTCCTGGCTGGAACAGACTCCTTGTTAATCCAGAAAGACACCTGAGAAAGAATGACTGTCATAATGCAAGGAGTGTATATCTGTATCATGAAGTAGCCCATCTTCCTTTGCAAGTGGAAATAAACTGTCATGATTACATATTCACCTGTTAAGAGACAAGTATGTCAGCATTATTTTGGCAGCATGTGAGTGAACATTACTGGCTTAAACCCAACATAATATGTTCTGATGAAATCACAGACCTCCTAGTGCATAAAAATAAGCTGCTTAAAAAAAGGTAAAGTGACCTTATGGCAACAGAGGAGAATAATATTTATTTTATGTATTGTTTTTACGGGGGTGGGGAGGCAGAGAGAATTCTTAAGAATCTCATGAAAAATTCTGTGTTTGATGGGACTGTATTGAAAAGCTGTCTTTTAAGAGACATTGGTTAGAGTGTGTCCAAGGATTTTACTTTTTAAAATGGCAAAAGCTAATTAAATTAATTTCATTCTATATGAAAAAAACCCTGTAATTTATTATAAAGATGTTTCATAACACCAGTAGTTTCCACATGGCTCCATCTTACCTGTGTTAGATTTAATTGTTTCACTAGATACAGTTTGTCCTATGAGGTCATACTGGAGAAGACTGGAAGACTCCTGTGGTACTTCTACTGAATGCAATGGTCCTTTCTTCCAAGTATAAATTATTTCACTTTTTGGATAAGCATCTGAGTAACAGAGGGGAAATTTACCATTACTGGTTACATATTTTATAAGTAACTGAAAAAATAGGCAGAATAATCCCTTCTGTAGCTCAAATGCCCACAAAAACATGCATCCTATTCCAGTAAATTCCTAAACTCATTAATTACAAAATGGAAAAAAAAAATCCACAATAAGAGAATGGCTGAGGTGAGACCTGAGAGGAACTAGCTTTTGTTTCTTAATTTGCTATAAAACATTCACACTGATTACCACAGCTCAATTAAATATTTTCAAAATTTATTACCGCAGACTACGTTTTCAAAATTTTAAGTAATATAGTAAATGTAGCAGAGGGTTTATGACTTGTTGAAGGACCAACTTTGACTACCAGAAGTGTAAGAATAATAAACAACAAAACATGCTTCAACAGTCATCCTTTACTGAATAAATCTATATCCATATGAATGGCTGAGTATCAGAGAAAAAAGAAAAATTCTACTATAAAAATACAATTAAAAATTTCAGCTACGTCACTAAGTGATATCTTAGGATCTTCTGACCTTCTCAACAAATATGTTATTTTAACAAACTGAAAGATACAGAAAAAACTTACAGCTTCCAAATTTCAGTGGACAAGCATGTCCATCCATTGGGAAGTTCACCAACCGCATAGGACAATCAGCATTAATGGTTAGTCTAGAATACATAGTAGTAGATAATGAAAAAATATGGTAGGTAGGAAAATGGTGATAGAAGCAAAAATACAGGTCAACCAAGCGCAGAAGAACAAGCTCTCACCTCATTGTGTAAAGAATAGTTCCATTCTGCATAATTCTGAAAAGTTTGTTAGGAGTTGTCATATTGTGAGCAATTGATTTTTTTCCATTTCTAAAAAATGTGTCTGGTGTCCAAATTTTACTGACCATTAAATTGTTCAATCTCAAAATTTCGGTTGGCCCACTAAACTTTAACCTCTCATCAGTCCACGTCTGACGAAAGAAGACATCCATTGTATATTCCTATAGAAAAGAAACAGGGGTTGATTTCTCTGTGGTGGTCACCTGTCCCAAGTGGCTGTGGGGACAGTAACTCCATGGACAAACTAACACACGTCAATGGCATTTCATTTACTGCTTAAATACTCAATCCTATTACAATTAAGTAGTTACTAAAAAAAGTCGTCCATGAAAACATATCCTCTTTTCTTATTATTTGAAGTGAACAGACAATTTGACATGAGTAAGGAAAAAAAAAACAACCCTCATTGTCCTCTCAGAAATAATAATAAAATTCAAAGTGACTGAGGTCTAAGGAAATGCAAATGTCTACCTTTCAAACTGCAAAACCAAACTATCAATGTTTAATTGCCAGAAACAAAAAGACACGTTCTGTGACCCTTCTGCAGCTTCCTTTGGATATTCACAAAGTAAGGACTGATCTGAGCCACATCACAGTAGGATTATGGTGTCAAGTTAGTATTAATCTATGGGATTTTTTTCAAGAATTCTTCATAATATTTTCACAAGCCTTCAGAAAGGACCTCTCCGCAGAAGTTGCTTAGGAAACAGAGCTAAACCTGGCCGGGGCAAATTTTGTAAGAATGCGTAGTTATGCCCTCTTTTAGACTGACTGATAAAGAGCAGTGGAAAAACTTAGGTAGTACTTGGAGTCCACAGTCCCCTGTCTGCAAACTGGACTGCAGGCTTAGGTGAGCAGGTGTTGGAGGAGTGCACAAGGGCAAAAATAGCAGCTCAAGTCAATTTCCAGAAAGACAATAGCAATGCTATCCTCACTTCCATGACTTAACGTGTTCCTGGGCCTGCTGCTGTAATTGCCAGAGTTCACCCAAGTCCACAGCTGCCTGAGTTTGGGGCACCCACCATGACCAGGGGCAGCTGTGTCAGCAATGGCACCATTCCCCTGCAGCTGCTCATTTGGTTGCCTCCTAAACAGGCAGAGTTCTGCAAAGCTGTGCTGAGACACGGGTGCTCACCATCTTCTTTATAGGGTTAAAGAGGCATCTTTCACCTGTGGCCCATGCCACACCTGAGGCTGTGTGCGCCCAGTCCCCGGCTGGCACTGCCGGGAAATAGCTATATGCAGCTCCGGCCAAACTGCTCTGCTGGGCCCTAGAGATTGTCAAAGAGATTAAACCTCGTAATCTGCTTTAATGACGGTCAACTCAGATGCCACAGTAATGACTCCCGGGAAAAGAGAGCAGGGGCCGCGAGTGGTGCCCTTACCATCTCCACGTCGGACACTGGCCCGAAGCTGGTCACGTAGATGTCCGTCTTGACTTCTGTCACGGAGCCTGCGGGACACGGAGAGGGGCTGGGAGCAGAGCGGGGCCCCCGGTTCGAGGGCAACGGAGATGCCCCGGAAGAGCCGGGGGATGCGGGGCACGGGCAATTTTGATGCTTTGCAGCAAAATACCTTTTGGTGTTCCACCGCCTCCCTCCCGCCACGGGTGCGGGATGACCCGCTCCTGCCCGGTGCAGCCGGAGCTCTGCCGCTCGCCCCTCCCACCCGCCGGCTCCCCGAGGGGACGGGGCTTCCCCGCTACCTCCAAATCCCGGTCGGAGCCTGTTGTCGTAGCCGTCCAACAACTTGTCGAGGATCCGAGTGATGTTTTCCGAGTAGAGGTCCGTCCCGTCGCCCTGGTCCCCCAGCGCCGTCCCCACGCTGCGGGGAGAGGCGAGTCCCCGTCAGTCCCGCGGCCGAAGTCGCGCCTGTCGAAGCCCTGGCCGCGGGGAGCGCAGGGAGGGAAGAGTCCCGCTCCTCCGGGCTACGGGGAGCCCTGGGGGATCGGCAGGGTTTCACTCACCTAATAGCCACACATGCCCAGGCGAGCAGCAGAGCCATGCCGCAGGTGTGTGCGGGGGTGCCCTCAAACCCGTCAGCTGGAGCCACTGTCAGTGCTCATCCTTCCCCTGGGCCCCGGGGCTGGGTCGGGTGAGGCTCCGAGAGAGCCCGGCTGGCTCAGCCCCGGTCCCGCGGTCCTGAGCCGGCCTGTGCCCGGGGTGGGGACGTGCGGGGTGTCCGCGGCCGTGTGTGTCCCTTGGATTCGCCACAGCCGTTCAGCCTCATCTGACTGTTCCAGGGAGGAATTAGGGTTTGAAGGGACGGTGCGCGGTCGGAGAGCAGTGACAATAATCGAATAAGGTATTAGGGGAGATTAAAAGGAAGAAATCCACTGCTAGTTTTGGCATGGAATTAGCAGGGAGCCGTTAGGAAATCTGGAAAAGCGCTGGCATCTTGCTGATAGAGATTATGTTAGAAATGGCCTCAGCTTTTATTATGTTTATGGTTCACAGGGAGATTATTATGCAGCTTCTACATCATTAGAACTTGGAGGGGGGGGGCAGGGGGAACCTTAGAGTTTCCAATTTACTGAGGGTTTTAACTTTTCTCAACAGTTTTCCTGTTAATCAGTTCTTCAGAATTGTACAGAGATCTCGAGTATCTAAACGTTGATATATGGACATTGAACACTAAAAGTTGGTTCTGGTTCAGATTTCCAGATTTGTTTGTTTTTCTTTTTTTTTTTTTTTTTTGGTTCGGTTGGGGTTTTTTTAATACTAAGCTGTTTTGGAGGGTTACACACACAGATTTCACTCAGACTTTAAACCAAGGCATTACCAGGACTTTTGTTAGAACTGGAGCTCCTTACTTTTAAACCACTGGGATTATAAATCATTACTAATTTTGTCCTGATAAGTACTGACTGGATTATTACTGTCCCTTCCTTCAGTAAGTGTGTTAATGTAGTCAGCCCTAAAGGAAAAAAAGTTCATGCTGCTCCGGCTTTTCCTGTGACCTTATTACTTCTCAAAAAACCAGTGAATGATGTAACACCTATGTCATTTAGCTACACTGTAAACAAAGGAATTGGGTCAATTTTCTTTCCATGGTAATACAGAGGGACAAATAAATACACGAAAGTAAATTAATTATTTTCATAATATTTTGTTGCATAAACCTCATTTTCATTATCAGCTTCTAAGAAAATATATTTTATACATATATAAAATATATTTATATAATATATAATAAAATATATTTTCATTATCAAGAAATGGAATAATATAGTTGCATGAAACTAGGAAAACCATATATTTATTCAGGAGTAAGACTAGATTAAGACCAACACTGGGATTCTGTGCTAAAGTTTTGTGTTTGAGAGAGACTGTGATGCTACAAAACCAAGAGAATTCAATGATGTTATTAAAAATACAAGATACCCTCTGAGTCCCTTTCCCTGTTGTCATGGGCAGTAATGTGACATAATCCACACAGGCGGGCTCTGCACACCGCCAGAGCTCCAGGTCTGCCTTTGAACAGTTGGAAATATGAGTTCCCGAGAATCCCTGGAAATGCTCTCTTAATACACTAAAGATATGATCTCTGTGAATTCATCATGGGCTGGTATAGCTCAGGCTTTTTATTGATATTCAGAACTGTTTATCTGCATTAATTCATTCATAGACAATTCTACTGCATCTATGAAAAATCAAAGATTTTTATGAAATACTAAGCGGAACAGGGAAAAAGAAGAAAAGGGAACTTAGCAAATCAGAACCTTCTGGGGTTATGTTCTTCTCTCTGGTCCTGATTAAAACCTACCACTTAAAACTTTACCCCATTTTTCAAAGATGTTTAATCTTAGACACATTTCATCAGTGTGTGCATCACTCAGAATATTAAAACTCAAGTGAGCATGTAAACACTACTAATATCCATTTTTGTAAATATGCTTCCATAAGTATTAAATATGTAAATACACTTAAATGTTTAGACCCATTGGATCACTTTATTTACTTCTAAGGGTTCTATGTTCCATGTTTTACCTTGCATCTCCTCTTGAAATAATGTCCTGTTCCTTTTTCCATAAAGGAAAAAGAAGTCTTGGCAAAATATTAACAGGAGTATCCAAATTTCCTTCACAAAATGTGCAAGAAGAGCTAACTTTATAAAATTAAGCGTGTGCTGTGTCCCATCAGCATCCCCCAGCTGAATAGACCATATCCAATTTGTCTTCTTTTAAAAGGTTTATTTTAGCAGCTTTTAATAAACATCTCCTGAGTATTAAAAGGCCAGTGCTACATGGGGCTACCAATCAGTCCTTACTTCTTTTACTTCACTCTGCTTTTTTGTGAATTAGATAAGTCACATTTTCTGTTAATCACATAATTGACAAGTGCCTTTTTTTCAATAGCACCCTGTTCCAAATTAGACTCCTACTGTGTAAAAACATAAACAATCTGTCTCATTCACTAAGAGTAGATTGGGATGTGAGTCAGTGAAATAGAATTTTTGATTTTTTTTCCCCCTCACCCCAGAAATTGGGGGAGATTAATACATTTGCTTTTTGGACCAAGTTGGGCGTACATTCCAGGTTGGGATGTTCTCTGGACTCCCTTAGTCTATTATTATCTCACTTCTGAGTCCAGCCCAGAAATTCTTGCATGGCAGCAAGGATCTCTGATGGCAAAGCAGGAAAATTGGGCAGTAGACTGCAGTTTTTGAATTAGTTGTATAATTTCAGTCTGGGATTTCCCTGCAAGAAAATGACATGATAATGTTCTTCATAAGAAATTTGCAGTTAGAGTCAAAGACTTAAAAAAAAAAAAATCTTTAAGCCACTCAAAATATTCCAGCCTACCTTCTAAAATGCTAAAAGCAGCCTTTGCATGGTAAAGGCAGTAGAAGGGGCTTTACTGTTGCCGAGCTAGATGATTTCAGGAGCTGAAATAGGCTTTGGACAGATTGTTAAATCTAATTTATCTTGAACTTTCAGTTAATATTTTCTTTCTGTGGATTTGAAACTTCCAAGTGTGAAACAGATGTATTCCCCTTCTCAACAGTTTTGAAATTCTATGCACCAACAAATTGTGTACTTTTATATTTGTTT
>VYZQ01020895.1:54118-67457 GCA_013400655.1 Mystacornis crossleyi
AACAAATTATTGTAGAATTTTTAATTTATTGTTGGGGCTCTGAATAAGATTAATACATGTTAGGTATCCAGAATGCCTTAAATATATAATTTATTATACTAAAGATATTAATATGTCACTCTGGAGTGGCTGTGGAATACATTGATAACCACTATCATCCCTTCCAGCTCACAATCCTTGACTGTGATCAGAGATTGGATTTATGTCACTTTCCTGTAGATAATCACCTAAGCACTTCAGCAAAATTAATTCATCTATATTTGTCTCTGTTTTATATAGTCTCTCAAAAATGGTTATATAATTGAAATACATAATTTAAATGCGTAAGTTCCAAAGTCATGCACTTCTACTTCTGTGCATTTAGGAATGTGTCATTAGCAGGGTACTCAAACAGAAAGCAAGAGCCTGTTGTAAGTTGTTTGGCAGTCACAAGTTAGACCAACTTTTAAATAGTGCATACTGTAGAGCACCATTTATACAAAATCCGTTAAGATAAACCTTTGAAGTGAAGATATTTAATTGTCCCTTTTATTGTGGCAAATAGTTTTCCTGTAATTACAACCATCAGTCTTTCCCCTGCTTCTTTGCCATCTCAGGCGAAAAAAAAGGAGGGGAGGGGGAAGAAGCAAGATTTCTAAAAGTATTATTTGTGGATTATTTGGTAATCCTTAAAGGTTTCTCCTTATTTTCTGTCATTTCACAATACTGAAATTTCTTTTGCCTTCCATGCTGGAGAGTATTTGGAATGCTTGCAGAAAACACCCCATCTGACATCTGCATCTTTCCCTCTTGTTGACTGTTTGGATAGAGATAAGCCACTTAAGTGTCTCTTAATTAGGTTTGTTCCCAACAGTTGCTTGAAGTTATTAGAAAAAATTAGATGTTTGCGTCATAGAAATCAGTAAGATATACACGTAGTGCTCTTTATTAGTAAAAAAAATTAGAAAGACATTTCATTCTGAAATTTCCTGTTTTAATGTCAGGAAAAACAACAACAATAAATTTTGTATTAAAAATAATACAAATTTGTATACAATAATACATTTGTCACAGATTTTGCCTGTGACAAATGTATTATTTGTATAGCAGCTTTTTCTCTCCTTCAGCCTTTGTACTCACCCAACGTGCATATTAATCATAATAATATTGAATGTGCTTTTTATTTTATGTCAGTCCTAACATTGATGCCTTAGGTTTTAATTTTTATATTTTTCAAATCCTATATTGCCTAGTGTGTAACTCTGAAGTTTCTTGTAGCTTGTTAGCTGCTCTCCTAGGCCAGATAGACACAGATAAACAAAAATAAACAGATAAACAAAGCCTCTCCGAGCTTGCTATTCAAGGACACTCAGACTGTCCTAGGCCCAAAAGGTGTAAACCTGGGCCACTAGAGAGGTGGAGAAATTGAAGAAATTACATAATTAGCTAAAGTTTTAATTGCTGATATTGCATATGCTGATATGCAAATGAACCAAACCTATAAAAGTGTGAAGAACTCATTACTTGTTGTCCATCTTGTGGCCCATTTTGAATGTAGCCTTTGGCTCCCCAGGGGGTACCTTTGAAGGCCTTTGAAATACATAGCTACCTTTATTCCCTTATTCCTGTCTAGTCTCTGTTTCTAGGTAGCCACTCAAGGCATCAACATCATCAAAGTTACGGTGCTGTAAAAGATTCACTCTCCAAACATCTTGGAAAATTTAGCCTGTCTTTGTAAGTCTCCTGAGGTATTTTGCAGTCAATTTTTTTGTTTACCTGTCTGTAAATATTTCAGACTATCAAACAGATGTGCTAAAATATTAATTTCTCATACTGCAAAAAATTTCTGCCCCTTCTTATGTTGCAAGTAAATCACTATATATTTATATCGAAGGTGCTGCATTTATTTGTTTTGTAGCAGAGGTTGTTAGGCCTCTCAGAGAACATAACAGTTTTAGGGACTTTATTGTGCACATCTGTAAAGATTGTCCCTAAATGTCTGTTATGAATCGGTTTAAACACAGAAGAGAGCGGGGAACCAAGCTTCTATTAATAAAATGGATCAGATCCAGAAAGGTTCAAAATATATCCAAATAACAAGATTAAAACCAAACAAGGTTAGATGTTGGTGCCAAAAATATTGGTATATTTTATTTAATAGTAAAAGAAGGAAAGAAAGAAAGAAAGAAAGAAAGAAAGAAAGAAAGAAAGAAAGAAAGAAAGAAAGAAAGAAAGAGTTGTGCATGGCAGGTGGGGGATAGGGAAAGAGTGACAGGGGTTAGGTAGACTCATATCACCCTTCCCAGGGTCCCAATGACATCTCATGGCTTCTCTCAATCTGGTCTTCTTGGTTGTAAGAGTCCCCCACCGCCGCCTCCGAAAAGTATAGAATCCAATGGAATAATATGTTTGGGCCAGGTGGGAACGTGTTGCAGTGGGGTTGGCCTGCAAACTTCCCTGGCAGACAGCTTTGGCCCATAGAAAGAATCAGAGGACGATATTCTTTGTAGATATTCAGAGATGTTCTTTATTTTCTTCCAGCCTCATGGCTTGGCCTAGCACAGACTGTTCCAAGAGCTCTCTCGAATCATCTCAACATCCACCTAAGTGCAGCATTACCAGGGCGCGGTTACATTTGAAATTACCAATGAGAAACAGGTTTAGTCACAATAGCATCAGGTAGCCTGGCAGCCCCATGTAACCTGACTCATGCTCCCACTCCCAAGTCATCTCCCCAGGGGGCAACCTCCACAGGAACGCCCATGTGCCTCCCCTGGGGAGGGCAAGTTTGACACTGTCCCTTGCAACACTGTGGATCTGTTGCATCATGTTGCAGTGGTCTGGTGCAGGGTTTCAGGACCCCTTTGGGGGGGCCTTTGATGGCCATGACACCCCCTCTGCTTTCCTTCACGTGGATGTGGCTTTTCCTGGGGCGCAGGGGCCCATAGCTGAGCTGGTCTGCACAGCAGAGGATGGGTGTTCACTGCCTCAGACCAGAGGCTTTTTCACTACACACCCAAAACCTCTCCCCCCACCCTTTGGTGTGAGAGTCTGTTCGAGCCTGGCAGCTGATAACCCTGGGGCTGTGGTCTCCACCCCGAAGGTGCTAAGCTTGAACCCTCTGTGAATGTATTCCTCTTCCCTCAGCCCAGACCTGAGTCACTATCTTATCTTCATCCACAAGTGGTGGAGGTCAGAAGGCGTATTCAGGATATGGTGGTCTTCTCTGCAGCTTTTGTAATACAGTCTTGCTATAATAGGCAAAGTTCCTTCATGAAGATGTTTAAGCTATAAATTATAATATTCAGTCTCCAACAATGCCTCACTCTAAATGGCAGCTCACCATCTCAGCCAATTGACCTATGGATTGAAAGCTTCAAATAAAGCCTAATACAATGCAGTTTAAGGAAATACCTGGTTTTGTATCTTCTTTTAGCTTAAAAAGTAAGCACTGTTTATGTGTAAGTGTTAAAAAACAACACAACCAAAATTATAGTGTGAGCTCCAGGGAAAAAAACCCAAACACAACAAAACAGAAAAATTTAACTTGTTTTCAATAAATATAATAAGTACCCTTTTCCAATGCAATCCTGAATAAAAAGATAATTAAAGATGCAGGTCTATTTCAAAAATTTCACGCAGAATTATTTATATAGAAAACGACATGAGTCATAAAAGATTATTACACTGGTCATGTATTTGTCATATATTTAACGTAAAATAATTTTTGTTGAATTTCATAAACCCATATAGTCTATCAATATTTTAATTATGTGCTATTTGGCAGTCCTCCAGTTCTTAAGAATTTTGAATCATCTGCCCATCTTTTACAACAGCCTTCAAAATTCTAACTTACTGTAGATCTTTCCTATCTTCAAAGGTTTGTGGTACTGTATATGCTATTTACTACTATTTTTACAGTGGATAAAATTGTATTTCTTGGATGAGCATCTTGGAATATGTAATTTGTCACTGGTTATAACATATAGAAATACTAATTAGAATGAGTGCTTTCTAGATATTTATAGCCTTTACTAGAAAGAGGATCTGGCAGTGGCTGAAATGAAAGACACAGAGAGAAGGAAAATAGAAAAATTGTTTTTCTTCAAATACTTGCCAGATGTTCTTTGACATGATATATGGTAAAATGATTAAATATATTCCAGAGTAATTTTATTATAATAGATATAATACTCAGAGGCTTATCAGGTTTCTGATGCTTCTACCTTAATGAAATTGATCCTTTCAGTCTTTAAATAGTAAGATAAATAAACACAGTGTTGACAGTGGATTTTGATAGTTCTTCATATATGCGTTACATTCTAGCCCTGTTCATATGAATTAGTGTACTCTCCCATCTTCTGTTATCATCATCAGGACCCTTGCAAATAAAGAAATGCAGACAAAGCTTAAGAAATCTGATCTGGAATGTGAAATCTCATCCAGAACATTCTTATTGATAGACTTAAGGAAGGAGAGATGTAATCCAGAATTCCTGGTTTTGCTGAACATCATGAAGGCATGGCAATGAACTGTGCAGAGAAGCTCTAGACCTTGGGTATAGAGCACCTGAAAGAGTTGAGTTGTACTTTAGAACCTTGAAGAAAGAAAGTCCAAGTCAGCAGCTGTGTTGTGCCTCACAGCAAGACCAGTATAATGGCTATGACTACTAACAACAACCCAAAATCCTCCAAGACTGCAGGGTATTAATTTGCACAGGGAGTGGTTGCAGCATAAGCATAGACAGTGGATTTTCCAATCACACAAGGCTATAATTTAGTAGATCTATTACAATGCCTGCTGTCAAACCTATGGTTTCATGGGACTGTGCCCCTCTGTTCCTAGTACATTCATCTCCTCCTGCTTCACCATTGATAATTTTGCTTTCCATATTCATATTCAAACTTCATAATTGTGAAATAACCCATCAATGTAAAATTAAATCCATCTGAAAGTACATATTTGCTTTACCTAGATGGTTTCTATTTCCTCCATTATTTTTGCAGTATTTTGTTCATTAGTTCTTGTATAAAGTAGGTAATATTTTTAATATATAACCATATAAACATGCAGTTTTAATCAGCTGTGGCATCTTTTCATGTATGTGCTAATACATGTAATGTATAAGAGACAAAATAGTTTAGGCAGTGGACAAACCCCATTACGTTATAGGACAACTGGAAGAAAAATAACAGTTTAATGACAGCTATTTTTATCTTCTTTATCCTATTTCCCAGTATAATTATTTCTGGATCAGTGTCCTCCTTTTCGCATGCCGGCTTCTGTGAAAATACTGATTTTTTTTCCTTTGCTCTAATGTATCCTTACAATTTGTTTTCCCCAACTTGCATAGCTACATTTTCTCAGTTTCTCACAGAAGTATTTATAGCATTAAAAAAAAATTTAATGCTTATATTATTTTAATTTTGATGTCAGCCCTTTCTTCCCAACGGTATTGGTATTTATAATTGAATCTTTAACATGATTTCCCTATGCAAATGCTACAGTTGTAGAAAATTAGATACAGATGCTGTTCCTCTCAGTTTAATCAGTGTGTTGGGTCACAGTGGCCTTAAGTTCTTAACATAAATTCAGCTTTCTAAAGTCTGAGTGCTTGAGTGGATGGGAAGGAGGATATTGGTTCTGTTTGAAATGCCTTGAAATCTCTGGGTGAAACTGGTGATCAGTGGATGCAAACTGTTCTGTATAATTTCTGAACTGATGAAGTGATAATATTGTGTTTTCTCTAGGATATATGGGACCTGGGTTGGATAAAAAACAGCTGCTGCCCAATAAATTTTTGCCAGAGACCGCAACTCCACTGCTTGTACATTCTATTACTGGGCTTATTTTTTATGTAATTTTTACCTAAAGTTTATGTGAATAGAATTGTCCATCACCAAACTCTAAACTTTTTCCCAGGTAGCATTTGCTTTAAAGGTAGTGCCTGAAAACTACTGCAACAGTAATTTCAGATTGACTTTTGCCACCTTTTATTGTGTCCAGTGAGTTCCTTCCTCCTTTGTATCCCAGCAAATGTAGTGTCTCTCTGCAGTCATCATTTTACATTTTGAAGCCTCAACTACTTCTGGTTTAGTTTATCTACCTCAAAATCTGAACTTATTAGTGGTATATTTATTTGGGTATACTATTCTAATTTTAATATTATTGAGTGTGGACCTAACAAGAACATATATTTAAGTTCACATAAGTGCAAGAAAATTGATTCATGAGAAAGAACTAGTATGTGTAAATCTTGCCTTATGAGAAAATTACAGCTGACAAAAAGATATGAGAGTCTGTTAACGGCCCAGCTCTTACTAAAATTTTTTTAATGTACAACTTTCTATACAAGTCCACACTAGTGATGAAGGATAAGCTATAGCAACATCCAGTTGGAAAAATTATGATGATAATAAGATTTCGTATTCATGTCTTTTTATTAAAATAAATACTCTGAGAGAACTCTCAAGTTCTGTCTCAGCTGCAGAGAACCTTGGACTTCTTCCTATGAGGAGCATCTGTAGGCTTTGAAAGCTTTTCTGACCCAGGTCCTTAGCAGGCACACTGTCCCCTAAATAGGAGAACATGATCTAAACCTGCTCTAAGGACTCTGTCTTTACAACAGCAGCTCTGAGCACTTACCATGTCTTATTATCTTGGCTCCCATTAACCACAGATCAGGAAAACTCTCTTGGAAGGCTGCAATAAAGTTGAAGTGTTGCAGGGAATATCTGTATTTCTGGATTTTGTTATCTTTCATAAATCCAAATGTCAAAATCCATTGCAAAAAAACCTTTGTCTTTTCTCAGTCAAAGGTAATTATGATACTGCCTTCCTTGTCCTTCTTTTCTCTTACATGTCTGCCTTTTGATTTAGATGATGTAGCTTCCAGAAGTCTATGATAATCTGAGTTTCTACAGTGCTGGTACATTTGGCTCTTGTGGTGTTTCTGCATGACAGCCTACATTGACATGATAATGCTTATTTAGTGAAGCTGTGAAAATTATTAATCAAATGCCTCATGGGAATTGCCAGCTATCCTCAAAAATGTATTTTTAAAATCAATGGCAGATTTAACAGCTACATTTCGGTCAAAAATTCTTTCTGTGGGAGTATTGTTGAATGTCTGTCAGTTTCAGCAACCTAAGACTACTAAAAAATGCCAGTTGTCATTGTCTGACAAGTAGCTTTTTATCAGCAGATAAAAATACTAGTTTTACTAACATTTCTACCCTAAATAAAATAAAGTAAAATATTAATCTGATTATTTTCTATTATGTCCTTAAAAAAAAAAAAAGAAAAAAAACCCATAAGTGCTTATATTTTCCTTGTATTATAAAGATATTGTTATCTTCTCTTTTGGTATATCTGACATAAGAAAAGGAACCTGTGGAGGTTCCCCCCTGAGGGGACGGACCCTAGGATGGAAAAGCACGGTCTGGGCACGGGGTTTCTTGCTCCCTGATGGCAATGAGCCCAGGTCCTGTTCCTGTTGGCCATTCATGTTGCCCCTGCCCCGAGAACTGTGGTTGTCCCATGATTCTTCTTCTTCAGTCTGTGCCTCCCAGCCATGCAGCTGGAAGAAAATAAAATATCTCTGAACATCCATGCAAATATCACTCCCTGATTGTTTCCATGGGCAAAACTGTCTTCGGAAGGTTGCACCTGACCGCAACAGGAACCATATGCTTTCATAAAATCCTAAAATAATTAAAGTTGGAAGGAACTGCTGGACGTAATCTGCTCTAGCCCCCTGCTCAAAGGTTGGATCTAGGTTAAGTGTCAAATCAATTTGCTTATGCTCAAATCTACCTCAGCTTTGAGTGTTTCCAAGGATAGACTTGTGCAACCTTTTTGGCTACTCTGTTCCAATGTTTGACCAATCTTCCCATGAAGTTTTGTTTCTATTTTTCTAGCTGGAATTTCTGTTCCTGCAGTTTGTTCTGTTTTCTTCATGTTTTATATTAGTGCATTAACACTGCTAGAAAGTAAAGATAAATATTCTCCCATGTATAACAAAAAAACATATCTAGAAATGGGAGGAAAGGTTTGGTTTTGGTTTAGTCTTTCTGTCCTGCACCAATGTTCATCCTCTCATCAGAGAAACTCTTACTGTGTGTGAGACTTAACCTTCCAGTTAGTCGGAGCATGGTGCTGATAATGCCAAGGTTGAGGGTTCCATCCCTGTATGGGCCATTCACTTGAGAGTTAGACTTGATGATCCTTCTGGATCCCTTCCAACTTCAACTGTTCTGTGATTCCTCCCACCCTCTCTGATCTACCATGCAGATGCTGCCAGCATGCACAAGGTACCCGAGACACCAGAAAGAACACAACAACCCAATCAGCATTTGACAAAGTGAACAACAGGAAATAATGACAGTCTGTATCACAAAGCTTAGCAGAGAATATGAAATTACAGAGGGAAAAAGGAAAGGAGAGGAATGAGGCATAATAATCACAGAGTAGCAACAAGTATCCTTCAGGTCACAGTGCAGTTTCAAAAACATTCCTACAGAATGTACACCAAGTACCTGAGGAGGATAAGGTATTTTGGAAACAACAGTAATAAAAGAAGACACAGATCCAGCTGGGTTTTTCTATGGCTCTGACAAATGCAGATCCCTAATAGCACAATGCCAGTTCTCAGAAGTTGACCACCAGTTTCTTGCTGCATCCATCTCATTTGTTTTCCTGTCTCCATCTGCTGGAGGCTGTACTGCACAATGGCTGCACTGATGGGTGGTAACCCAGGCTTTGAGACTGCCTTATCACCCAGCTAAACTTTCATGTTATGGAACGTATCAAATGTCTCCTAGAGCCAATTAAGATAATTTGTATGAAAACCATATTGTTTTAATTCAAATTATTGGAAAAATCTTATTTTCAGCTTCCCTTGCCCTATAATATATAAGCACAATCTTATGGAAAGTAACATTCAAAATGAAATCTATTGATTTTAACAGTTAATGCATCACTGATTGTTATTAGTTGGTTTTGTTTCATAGCATTAATTAATTGTATTAATACTAATGTGCACTTATTAAATCTTCCACAAAAAATTTATTGCAATGGTGGTCTTTAAAGTTTAGCAGTTTGGTTATGACAACAGCAGCAAATATTGTGTAATTTCACTCATAAATTCCCTAAATTAGATGTATTAGTGCTTCAAAATTGTCCTAATAAAATGTTTATTATTTTCCATACCTTTATCAAAGTTACTTTACCTTTTATGTCTGTTATATATTTTCATTTGCAAAGTTTGATTGTGTTCTTTTGTTTCATTATCAACAGTGTGCTGAATTTCTATTTTCTAAGTACAGAAGAAAGAAGAAAGTGGGGTTTGACATCTTTAGCTCACTGGTTGAGATCTGCATGATTATTGGTGATCACCTGTTCTAGAGGCACTAGAAATTCCTGGAAGAGCAGCTGCTGCTCTTGAAGTTTGCTTTTTTGTGGTACACCAGAATCCCAGTTTGACTGAGTGTAGAGAACAAGTCAAGAAGAATATCTTTGTGCCCAGCCTTTACTCTGTGCCATATTTTACTAAAATATTTTATCTGAGAAAAAACTATGCACACAGCTCCATGTGAATCCAGCCAGCCATCTACTCAACACTTGCTTGAACTTCCCAGCTTATTTTTACTTTTATCTGAATATGGTTATGTAACTTTCACTCATTAGGAGGACTGGCCCTGTCTTTTAATATTAGCAGTCTGAAAATTTTTTTACTTATTTCAAGATGAAGATCAGGCTGCTATTTATGTGCTTGCTTCTATCTGAACTATGCTGAACTCTGATCAAAATCAAGTTTTGATGTGCATTCATTGTATCAGGATTTGTTCATTTTGATCCAAAGTCAGTAACAATGATATAAAGATGTTTAAGATATGAAGAAAATTATATTGGTCTTTCATAGTCTTGTGCTGAGTTTTTCAGTTTATTTTAACAATCATTTAAGTTGGATGTTATATAACCAACTGAAATGCAGATTGTCTTAATTTATATGTGTATACTCCAGGCACGTGTAGTCATTTTCTCCTACTCTGCAAAACCTGCCCTATCTAAATTTGAATCTTTGCATAATTCCTAAAATCATGTCATTTCATGCAGCAAGAGTAGTCTCAAATTTGTGAGTCTTTGAAATTTTTCCAGAATCATAGCTCAAATAAATCATCCTATTTAATGAAACATTAAACATTAAGCTTAGGTGCAGTTCAGTAAAATTATTAGTTGATCTACAGCAGAGATACATGATAATAATTTAATTTACAATCTTTGGAGTCCTTTCAGGAACGACCTTGTCTTTTTCAGTACAACTCTACAAAAAGAATTGGGTTGGGGAGGTTTCATGTATTTTTGTTCTCCCCTTTTCAGTTATTTGGATGTTTAAGGCATAAAATACCTAAATTTCTTGAATAATGACAGAGATAACTGAGGAAGAAAATCAGATCTTTTAGAATAGTTCTGATAGTGTAAGGCTATGATCAAAACAAAAAAGAAGGTTGCAGATGGACTAAAAGAAAATTTTTTTGCCTTTTTGGTATATCTGTAATGTTTGACGTGTACAATTACACCTGCAACATGTACTTAATTCCCTATAAGAACGATTATTTCTTTCAGCACGCTCACAGGTGTTATGTTCAATACAAGTGAACGTACCTGTGTGTATGCAAGTTAATTGATTCATCTGAGCTTCAATACCTCAAGCTTATGGTCTTTTCTTAGTTCTTGCAAGTGATAAATTTGTCAGTTTTGTCAGAAAATACTGTTTAGGTACTGAAATTTTATTCTTGAGGTAAATGCAAGAGATTTTTAAATTCTAAAACTGTGTTAATGGGGCAGAAGGAGAACTGATAATTTGACGCTGGGGTGGCCCTTGCCCTGGCTCACCGCGTCCCGCTGCAGGCGTCCCGGAGGCCTATGGCAGCGTCTGGGAACAAGCAGTGTCCTAGCTGGAACGGCAGGCAAGCACCCGATCTTGAATAGCGTCCGCAGGGGCGAAGAACGAAGGAGGGATCATTCTCGTGGGTTTCAGACGCTTTATTAGCTCCAAAGGTTCCACAGAGGAGTGACGCAGATAACAGGGTGACAACCGGTTTTATACAGGGCAGGGCTAACTCAGGGACCAATGGGCAAGGTACTGAGGGGTGGATTCTTGGGTAACAGACAGGGTGATAACCAATTGGGAAGGGACAGAGGAGGGATTAAGGAACACAAACCAATGGCACTTTGGGGAGGGGAGAACTTTCTGGAGGGAAGGGAGTGCCACTGGGGGATTGACAAGGCTTCTCCGCCCAGGGGGCGGGGGAAAGAGGCATGGCTAACTTGAAGGGGGGGAACATGACTTAAAGGAACAGTAACTATGGAAACTGGGTTACAGAATACAACTTACTGAACTAAAAGGGATTACACAGAACTTGAAGCAGGAATATAAATTACCTTGAAAAAACCTTTCCAAAAGACACCACAACAATAATTCAGAATAACTTTTCCTTGTTTAAAGAAGACTGCCATTATGTGAGAAGACTTAGAATTCGGGAGCCTTTGCAACATAAGCAAATTCTCCTTAGAAATTTTTCTCCCCTTCATTTCTAAAACAATGACTATCCCACTATGAGGGAACTCAGTAGGGTAGGTGACCAAGCACTGGATGTTAGTATAGGTTTTATTTTGGAACTCAACATTATAATCACCAGAATTAACAAAATTATCTTCTGCTTTGAAATGTCCAAACTAAAAGCTAAAATATAATTCAAGGGAAAACTACCCCTACAGTAATTAAATTGGAATTCTCAACTTTATCATCTTTTGCTCAAGATTTCAATTTGATTCTCCTGTTCATTTCAAAACCTCTAACCTTGTTGCTTAGAAAAAATGTTAAGGCTTCCCCTACTGGTCTGGTTTTTTACTTTTTGTAGAGCAAGTAGGTTAAGCTACAGATGTTTCATACACCGTTTTCCTGCCATTTTTTTAACCACTTTGAATGTAAAAAAAAAAAAAAAGCCAGAGTTCCAGAACTACCATATTACAATTCCAGTTCTTGTACCAGTCAACTGGACTGTTGATGCATTGTCATCCTTCCCTTCCACAGGTTGTGGTAGCTCAAAACTGCTCAGTTCCAAGAGTCATTTTCTCTCTGGCATGACCAGAATGGAGCATGTCTCTAAGATGCTCAAAAAAATGTGACTAATGAAGCTCATAAATGCACTCAAGATGAGCATTATGCAAAGATTTACTTAATTCTAATTGCAATTATAACATCACAGAATAATCTGAGATAAATAACTACTGTTTGTATCAATAGATAGGGTCATGGAATGTGAATAAGTAGAGACTTTTCCAGTGCTCTGGAGCACAAGATGTTGTTTTAACATCTTTTATTTAAAACATTCGCATTACTCCAATTTTTAAAGCACATATCTTTTTAGTGATCACGGGAAAATTTGACAGCAGAGGTTTACCAATAACAGCAAAATTTCATTACTTTTGGGTTCATAAGCTGTTGTAGAATAACCACTTCCTGGCAGTGGGAAAAACCTGCAAATGTGTATTTAGATCTGTAGAGTTATTCTTTTGTCAGATGATAGGCAGCAATCTATTTGGAAAGAGAAATTTCATTCATGGCTGCTGGAAGTATCTATGGAGAAAGACGAATGGAGTAAGTGAGGCCTTTCAGGTGAATGTGTAGGACCAGAACTTTGAATAGTTAACATTTTTGCTTGGAGTTTCAGACAGCACTAGAAATTTCTTCTCTCCCTTCATTCAAGTGGGAGTAAGAAAACCCTTGAAAGGGAAAGCCATGCAGGGTAACTACAGTATCCAAAGGGTTTATATTTTAATAAACTTCCTTTATAAAACCAAAACATCGTTTTAAATTTTTTTTTTAAAAAGTCACTTAAGAATCCACTGTACTGAGTTCTCAACGGCTTTCTGCTGCTTTTCACTTTTAACCTCAACTCCTGATGGTTGGTGATTGAAATTAGGACTGAATCTGATTCTGGATCTGGTTCCTGGATCAGAATCTGGTTTCTGGATCTGAATCGTTTATTCAAAGGAACAAGCTGGTTTTATACATTTTTTTAAGGCACAGTGTTTCTTTACATGGTAATTTTCACTAAGCAACCTATCACACATTGCCATGTGAGCAAAGCACCTTCTTGATGTCCTTCTATGGAGTGATCATGCATTGTTCACTCGTCTGTCAGCTTCTGGCAGGCTCCTCTCTGTAGGGCTCTGCCACGTGACACCTCCTCCTGCCAGGGTCTGTGCCACCTTGTTCCCCTTTGTGCTTCCATGTGCTTCATATCTTTCCCCATAATTCCCTCTTTTTTGTTTTATGTAAACAAGAATTACA
>VYZQ01020904.1:0-11067 GCA_013400655.1 Mystacornis crossleyi
GTGACACGGGCCAGCACCCCCTCAGGGAGCCTCCCAGCTCTGGCACCTTTCCACGGAATATCCCGAGCTGGACACCCCCAAGGAACACGGATCCAACCCTTCTCCCTGGCCAGGACACCCCAAAATCTGTCCCCGCTCTGACCCCCCAGCTCTGACCCCTCTGTGACAGCCGCCAGCCCCTCCCCAGAGAGTGCCCCAGCTCTGGCACCTCCCCACATTCCCAGAATATCCCGAACGGGAAGGGATCCCCAGGGATTATCCAGTCCTGGCACCCCAAAATCCCTTGGGAGCATTTTCCCAACACTCCCTGACCTCTGGCGGCCTTGGGGCCGTGACCATTTGCCGGGAGAGCCAATTCCAGGTGTTTTTAGCCGGAAAAATTGGGAGTTTCCCTGCCTGGTGACCCCAAACTTCCCCCAGAAAAGGCTGGAATGGTTCCGGTGCTGCAGCGGAAAGAGGGAGAGAAGGAGGAAAGCCAAAGTTTGGGAATGTGGGGAATAAAAACAACAACGCCCGCAGCAGCGCGGCAGCGAAGAGTCGGCTTGAAACGCTTCTCAGCTTAGTTAGGCTGGGATTTACTGAGCTGGGCTCAGCCCAGTTCGCCCAGGAGCTTCCAAAAATGGCTCTGAGCACCCCCAGCACCGAGTCCACGGAGTTACGGAATTATGGAATCAATTCCTACATGGGAAGGGACCTTAAATCTCATCCCGTCATCCCGTTCCATGGGCAGCGACAGCTCCCACTATCCCAAATGTCTCCCAGCCCTGGCCAGCCTGGCCTTGGACACAAAACCTTTAAAACCAGGTTTTTCCCCCAGTTCTGGCATCCAAAAGGGAATGATGGTAAAGGCAGGGATCGATTATCCAGCTTAATTAATAATTCCAAGTGCTTTTTTTTCTGGAGAAGAGGGAGCTCTTGGAAAAGGTCACAGCTCAGTAGGGCCAACACTGGGAATTCCAGGGAGGATTTGTGCAGAAGGAACAAGATCTGTGGGATTTTGTTTTTTTTTTTTTTTTTAATTTTTATGGTAATTGTGAAGGATCAGGGAAAAGGAAAAACACAGGAAACAGGAGGAAAAAACCACGTCTGGCACAAGGCTGAGCTGCCCAGAATTCCAGAGGGTTTTTCATTCTGTTCTTTTTATTTTTTCTTTTTCTCCTTAAAAACCTCGAGGATTTATCCCATTATTTCCCAGAGAGCATTCGAATATCCAAACAAATATCAGATTTATCCCATAATTTTCCAGGGAGCATCTAAATATCCAAATAAACATCAGATTTATCCCATTATTTTTCCAGGGAGCATCTGAATATCCAAACAAATATCAGATTTATCCCATTATTTTCCAGGGAACATCTGAATATCCAAATAAATATCGCTGCCCTCCTTGCCAGCGTTTGCAAGCGAAATCAGGGCAGCTGCCAATCCCAGCAGGAAGATGGAATTCCGGGCTAAATTATTCAAATCCACATTTTTTGCTTACAAAATGCTCATCCCTGGCAGCTGCTGCTGCTCCGGTGCCGTTTTTTCGCCACGTGCTGCCATAATTAACGGTTAATTATGCAAAATCCACCCTGATTTCCCAGGGTAATTAGTGGAGCCACTGATTCCTTCCACCACTTCCCAAAGCCGAGTTAAAAAATCCCGGGAGAAGGAAGAAAATGTGGCTGATTTGTGTCTTTTCAGGGAAAATAAAAGTTCGATCTCTTTGGCCTCTGAGTTTTAAGACAGATAAAATTCATTATTGACTTTGGAGTCATGGAATTTGGGGGGGGTTAGGTCGGGGGGAAGGGATTTGGGAATTTTTCCTGCACAATTATCTTTGGGATAGCCGGAAAATGGAGCAGAGGAAGCGAAATTCCGTGAAAAGGGAGCTGGGGGATTAAAAAAATCCGTTAATTTGGAGATCCCAACCTTTAAATCTGCGTCTCCCCCTTCCCAAGGGTTTGGGGGCTGCTCCAAATATTTTCCAAGCCGGATCCAGGTTGAGCTGCCCCTTCCCCGTGCCCCAAAACCATTCCCAAATCTCCTTTTCCATCCTTTCGAACTCTATCCCGGTGCAGGAATGATCAGGAATGATCAGGAATGATCAGGAATGATCACCCCACACCCATTCCGTGTCTCCCGATCTGGCACAAGGCTGTGGATCAATCCCAAAAAATCCCCAAGCATCCGGCTCCATCCTAAAAAAAGCATTTCCAGGGAATGTTGGGAAGCAGGTGCTGTTTAACCCTGCCAGGAGGGGAGGATTTAACAGCCAAAGCAGCAGAAAATCGGGAATTTTCAACTCCCATCAGCCTGGAGAGGGATTCACCTAAAAAAAAACAGGAAAAAGCTGGATCCCACACCACTGGAAGCAGTTTTTGGCTCCTTCCTGATCCCGAAATCCCAGCAATTCAGGAGTTAACCCAGTGCCTGCACCTTTTATTTGCCTTGGATTTGCCCCAAGTTTGAGTCATCGCATTCAAACAAAAGGGGAAAAAAAACCCAACAAAAAACCCCAAACCCTTTGTGCTTCATATTCCAAATGTGCCAGGGAAAGGAGAACTTTTGGAATAATGAGGGCTCATCCCTGTTTTACCCTCGGAAGGAAAACCAGGATGTGTCCAGAGCATTAAATAATCCAAATTTCCATGTGCTGGCGTGTAAATAAAACAAATTACAGCCCAACTACAGAAAATTTCCAGCTTTTCTGCAGCCCCACGGATCTGCTGGAGGTGGGAGCGGGGTTTTTATAGGAGCAGACTTCCAGAGGAACGTCAGGAATGCGGGCTGGGAACGGATCAGATCTTTCCCCTTGTAGAAAAACCCGATTTTTTTTTTCCCCCTCCCTCCTTTTCCTCTGAAGTTTAAATTGAAACGAAACCCTGAATCATCCAAGCGCTCCCTGTCCTCCTCCACGACCCGGCGCCAGGAATCCACAGGTTTTTCCTGTTCAATCAGGAACTCCGGGAAGCTTTGGAGCCGGATCCAGTGGCGGTTTGGGTTGGACTGGGAGGGGGTAAAAAAAACTTGACCTGCAGCCCATTAACCCCTGGCTTGGCTGTTTCGTCCTGACTGGAGCTTTATCCCGCAATTCCCAAATAAATCCACCGGGCTGGATTCGTTATCCCAATGGATTCGAGAGGTTTGTGCTGGATAAATAACAAGGGGCCAAGGGCCAGGCTTGGAGCTACACCCAGACTGAGGATTTGGGGGATTTGGGGATGATTTTAGGAGCCTTTGGATGATTTTAGGGACCTCTGGATGATTTTAGGGACTTTGAGATGGTTCTAGGAATCTCTGGATTATTTTTGGGATCTTTGAATGATTTTAGGGACCTGTTTTAGCCATAAAAATAAAAATTTCCCCTCCTACCCAGAGACTTGCCCCAGGCCTGGCATCTCTGTGCTGGTGGGAGAATCCAAACCTCCTCCATGGGCTGCAGAGAATCCATAAAATGCTTCAATTCCCTTGGTTTGGGGAATTTCTGCCCCTTCCTGACAGGATATCTGGGATTCAGGGCAGCCTGAGAGGGACAAATCCAGGATTTGGGGGCTTTTCAACGCTGCCAGAGCTCACAATAATTATTATTATTTATTTTCATCCCTGAGCTTTCAGCCCTTTCAGCAAAGGCTGCATTCAAAGCAATCCCAAAAGTCCAAGATTTTAATAAAATTCCCTCTCTCCAGCCACATTTGAAGAAACATTCCCACTTTTTCAGGGAGGGTTTGCACCCCTCAGGAAGAGCAGGGATTTGGGATCAGGCCTCCTTTGTTCCGGGTTCCCAGCAGGGTGCAAATCCCAGATTTTCCACTGCTGGCCCTTTATGCCAGCTCTGGGATCCCTCAGAGTGGGAAATGCTGAGGGCTGAAATCGGGAATATTCTGCCCATGGAAGTTCCCATCCCCTGGGAAACATCCAAGATGTGATCCCAGACAACACCAACCACTATAGATCTCTGGGATTAAAATAATTAGGAAATAAATGTTTTTGGTTTTGGTTAGTCTTTTTTTCCCAATGATAATCCCCTTCCTGCCTCTCAAACAACTCCATCCACGGCTGGGAATTTTCAGGAATCACCAAAAAACTGGGAAATACCTCTTTTTAATCACTTTGTCCCTAATCAATGCCTCAAGAAATTTCCCTGTTACAAACCTCCCTCGAGCGCCTCAAAATCCGGGAATTTTCACCCTTTTTTTGCTCCTACAAAACCACCCCAGAACGGGCACAATCCAAAAATCCCTCAGGAAAAAAAAAAAAAAATCTTTCCTTAGGGAGAGGATAAAGTCCAACACTTACTTGTTGCTCCCCGTCCTCTTCGTCCTTGAAATTCCAGCAAAACCCGGCCGAGGAAAAGAGGCCGCAGCTCCATCCCGGACGGAGAAGCCGAGGGAAAACGAGAGAAAATGAGGGAAAACGAGGGAAAACGAGGTGGGAGATGGAGGCTGCCGATGGAATCTGGGAAGTGCGGATTTCTTCCTGCTCTGTTATCTCGGCCTTGGCCGAGCGAGGGAATGCTGGTGGAAATCTTTGCCTGGTACAGTGCGGAGCCTCCGCTTCACAGGCCAGGAATTTTCACTTTGAATAATTTTTAACTTCAGCTCCCAGCGAGGAAAATCCAGGGGCTCCAAGGCTCTGCTTGGTTGGGTTGGTTTTGTTATTTATTTCGTGGGGAGAGGATTCCGGATTGGCGAGGGAGAAGTGGGGAAATTCCCCTTTTCCCGGCCTTTCCCGGCTTCCAGGGGTGGAGGGGATGAGGGGAAGGGATGAGCAGAATTTTCCTGGAAAAATGAGGAGATAACAGAGCTGGGAGAGGGGATCTTCAGGAACTTTAAGCATGTGATCTCCATTTGTTTTCTCCCTTTGTTTTAAAATAGAAATCATTTTCCTGGCCTGTGGCTGATGCAGCCCAATCCCCTCAGGAGGGCTGAAACAAAACTAATTACCAATTCTGATCACTGAAATTGTTAAAAATAACGATTTATTGTTATTTTGATTATTTTTACCTCTTAGAGGACTGAAATTCAGGCACATTCCCCACACAAACTGGGAGAGTTACCTGAAAACACAAAGGAAATTTTAAAAAATCCAGGCCAAGAAAAAAGGCCTAAATCACCTCAGGAGGGCTGAAACAAAACTAATTACCAATTCTGATCACTGAAATTGTTAAAAATAACGATTTATTGTTATTTTGATTGTTTTTACCTCTTAGAGGGTTGAAATTCAGGCACATTCCCCACACAAACTGGGAGAGTTACCTGAAAACACAAAGGAAATTTTAAAAAATCCAGGCCAAGA
The DNA here is from genome assembly GCA_013400655.1 of Mystacornis crossleyi. Taxonomy (NCBI): domain Eukaryota; kingdom Metazoa; phylum Chordata; class Aves; order Passeriformes; family Timaliidae; genus Mystacornis; species Mystacornis crossleyi. The sequence continues at coordinate 5,281 of VYZQ01020904.1, forward strand.
GAAAAGGCCCAAATCACCTCAGGAGGGCTGAAACAAGATTAATTACCAATTCTGATCACTGAAATTGTTAAAAATAACGATTTATTGTTATTTTGATTATTTTTACCTCTTAGAGGACTGAAATTCAGGCACATTCCCCACACAAACTGGGAGAGTTACCTGAAAACACAAAGGAAATATAAAAAAATCCAGGCCAAGAGAAAAGGCCCAAATCACCTCAGGAGGCCTGAAACAAGATGAATTACCAATTTTGATCACTGAAATTTTTAAAAAGACCAATTTATTGTTATTTTGATTATTTTTACCTCTTAGAGGACTGAAATTCAGGCACATTCCCCACACAAATGGGTAGAAGAAAACCCTAAAACACAAAGTAAATATAAAAAAATCCAGGCCAAGAAAAAAGGCCCAAATCGCCTCAGCTCCCTGAGGAAGTCACATGTGAAAAAAAGTGGGAAAGTTGGGATCAGACCCCAAACTTCACCCAGACATCTCCAAAAGCAGCTTTTAAACCAGCTGAGGTGGAAATAACTCAGTGTAAAGTGAATTATCCCAGTGTTTTCCCTCCTGGCAACGGGAAATTGAGGAAAGAGGTGGAACACCCCAGGAAAACTGGGCTGGGTGATCCTTGTGGAGCTTTTCCAGCTCAGGATGTTCCAGGATTCTGTTCTGTGAGGGATCCCATGGCTCACTCCATGAAAACATTGGATTTCTGGGGGATGTTTTCCTCCTCCCAGGGTGAGGAACCCTCAGCAAACCCTCCCAAAACAAAACAAAATATTCATCCCAGGCTTGAAGAACCTCTGCCCCCATCCCCATTTTTGCCCTGGCATTCATTTTAGCTCCCTCCTGCTGAGAAATGTTTATTCCCACACCAAATCCCAGCAGGAAAACTCCATTTTTTTTCTCCTGCAGCCACACAAACCCCAAAGCTGGCAGTGCCAGCTGAGCCCTACCACAAACGCGCCGGCCCTGCCCCGTGTTTTTATGGTGTTTGTCCTTGTTAAAGCCGGGTTTATCCCTTTTTTTCTCCTCTCAGCACCTGCCCTTTTCCACCCTGGGAGCTGGGGAGTCGCTCCCAGAGCTGCTGAGCACCTGCACAATTAAAGCTTCATTAAATCCGACTTTTGAAATCGCTGCCTCCGGGTCGTCGGAGCAGGAAAAGCAGCTGGATAAAGCCTGGGAGATGGTCAGGAAGCAGCAGAAATTCCCTGTTTTGTTCCCATCTTGCTGCAGTGAATGTGGGGTTCGGCAGGTTGGAAGTGTCTGTCCTCAGTAATGAACTGGAAATAGAGAATAAACAGGGATATTCCACAGAAAAAGGGAAATATTCCCTAAAAAAGCAAATTATCACCGCTCCTAATGTTTGTGCAGAGTGTTGTCCCATTATTGGGGCATTTATTGCACAATTTATTTAGGCAAACACATGGATAAGGGATTCAGGAAGGTGGGACACAGATTCCATGGCTTAAATATCCCTAAAAAGCAGAACCTGGAGGAGAAAAACGTGGAATTTTCCAGGTGGCTGATGCAGCAGTGAAAGGGTTGCTCTCAGGGATCTTGGAGGTCTTTCCCCCCAAAAATTCTGTGGTTCTGGAAGGGGAATTAATCCATCCAAAAGGCTCCAGAAAGAGAATGGAGTTCCACCGGGGACGGTGGAAGGTGGAAAGAAGTGGGATGAGATGAGATTTGAGGGCCCTTCCAGCTTAATCCTGGAATTCTGGGGCCTTAAATTCCCTCTGGTGACACCAGAAGGGGACAGAAGGAGCTGATGAACCACGAGGCTGAATTCCCAGGTTTATCCAGCAAAATCTATCCAGTCCTGAGGATGGAAAATTAAAAAAGAAAAAAATAAATCCCAATTTCAGGCAAAGTTAACGCTCAAAACGAACAATGACCTCCCACAATTTAACAACCGGGCCACCCTCGGGTTTTTAAACCCATTCAAGATCTTTCGTAAGGCTTTTAGGATTTCGGGAAACTCCTTTTCCCTATCCCGGGAAAGCCTCGGGGCTGCGTTTGCCCTGCCCGAGCAAACAGCCCCCACCGAAGCGCGGCTTTTCATCCGCATCCATAAAATTTTATAATTTCTATTTGATTTCTGGCAACGCCCCGGGAACGTTCCGCGCTTATCAGGGCCCAGATAAGATAGGAGAGGTTGGGCTCGGCTCATTAAAGCCCGGCCTGGCAGCAGCAATTAACGAACTCGCTTTGCCCGGGTGACGGAGCGGGACGAGCGGCTCCGGGAGGATTCACCTGCTGCGGGAAAAGCGCGGTCCCAGCGCGACTTCCCGGGGCCGAAATCCAGGGATTTTATGATCCAAAGGGGGATGGAGAGCTCCTCCCGCTCCTCCCGCCCGCGGCCGGGCCGGGGTTGAAGTTTATCTGAGGATTTTTAAGCCGAGGTTTGATTTTTTTTTTTCTCCCCCCCGAGATGTCTTTAATTGATGGGAATTCTCGGAAAAGTGGGAAGAGCAGCGGATTTAACGAATTTTAACCGATTTGGGGCGTTTTCTGGCGGTGCCTGCAGTGGGATCCAATCACCCGCGGGGGGATGGAGAACTGGTTGTACTGGGAGCCACTGGGACACCTGGGAGAAGGGATTTGGCCAGCCGGGTGGGATCCTTGGATTCTTACCCCACCATTAATTAACGCTGCAAGCCCGAAATTCAAAAGCCAATTTCAAAATTCCAAATTCAAGCCCTCTTTGGAGAAATCCCAGCCTTTGAGAGGGAGAATACCTCATTTCCCTCCCCGAGATTATTTTATTTTGCTTTTATTCTGCTTTATTTTACTTTTATTCTGTTTTATTTTACTTTTATTTTATTTTATTTTATTTTATGTAAATCTCACACGTTTTGTATTTCCCACCAACCACCAAATTTCCTCACCCTCACAAACTCGACCAAGACAACGCCACCGACTGAAATAACTCCCAAAACAGCGAATTCCCCCCACTGCCATCCCACTTTTCCAGGGAAATCCACGAGCAGGGCACTCCTTGCCTTCTACTCCCCCCCAGTGGCCACAGCTCCAGGGATTTCACAACTCCAGGGATTTCCATGGGCAGATCCCGCTCCTCTGGGTTTGGGTTGGAAGCGCAGAATCCACGGGGGGCGGAAATGTTCCTGCTGCCAAAAATCCCTGTTTTTATAGGGAAAATCGAGCGGCTCCAGCCAGAATAAAGAGAATTAAAGAGAATTTTATGGACTGCAGGAAGAGTCTGGGATCAGCAAACATCCACGGCCAGGAAATGAAATCCATGAAATTAAAAAGAAATCCATGAAATTAAAAGAAATCCAGGAAATTAAAGGAAATCCAGGTAATTAAAGGAAATCCAGGTAATTAAAGGAAATCGGCTCAAAATCAACGGTGAAACTTCGCCGCTTTAAATGACGTCATTGGGAAAGGGAATCGTTCCCCCAGTCCCGATCCCGGATCCCTAAATCAGCTCCCGGTGGGGAATTGGGAGGGGAAAAGGGAATTAAATCCCGATTTTGTCTGCCAGGGAGGCTTTGCCTGCTCAGAGCTCGATGTAAACACCGTAATTAAGGCGCCCGTGCTAATTGCAGCTGTTCGCTCCTCATTAAAGCTCTCCCAATTCCAGACCCTCTGGAATTGCAGCTCCTGGAAGGTCACTGGAGCTCACCCGCCCAGCAGGCCGAATTTAGGGATTTTCCACTCCCGCAGCGCCTTTCCCAACGTTCTTCCGCTGATTCCTCCTTCAGGCTGGGAATTCCTTAAGGAATGGGGATAATTCCTGGAATTCCACGCTCGGGAATCTCCTAAAGAAAATTTCCCTGGAGAGCCAGCTCAGCTCTCCCTGAAGGCAGCAGAGGCTTGGAATTGGAGTTTTCCAACATTATTTCCCACCTTGTTCTCCTGTTTTATTTTCCAGGGGGTTTTCGACAGGCTCCAAACTAAAATAAAATGGAATATTAAGGAATTTTTTTCCCGCTTCGTCCCTCTCCTCTCCTCGTGGCGGATAATGGGATTCTCTTTTCCAGCCTGTCCTCAGCAAAAATAAATCTTCCTGAAACTGTGTTGGAGAAGGAGGAAATTCTGGAATTAAAAGTGAAGCAACCCCTGCCGTTATTCCCAATTATTCCCATTAAAATGCCCAGTATTTCTGCTGGATTCGTTCTTGAGATGAAAATTCCATCTGGATTTTCCTGCTTTTTAACACTTCGGGGCTTTCCTTGGTGTTTAACACTTTGCGTGCCGAGATTTCCCAGCTGGGAATTGCAAAGGAGCAGCTCTGGAGTTTCTCCCAGCTCCTAAAAAAAAAATTGGGATTCCCAATTTTTAACAATTCCTGCAGGGGAAAATCTCCACCCGCCGCTCCCACTGCGGTTTTAAGGGAGAGACGAGGGAAATTGGGATTAAAAATGCGTCCGGTTGGAGGGACAGGGATGGAAAAGTGGAATTCCAGAGGATCCCAGGTGCCACCAGGGGTCACCCATCCACCGCCGAGCGCCCTGGACATCGCTGCGGGAAAAGTTGGGAGCAGGGTTTTTTGGGAACACGACCCAGGGATCCGCTTGGAGATCCCCCGAAGATTCCCGAACCGGGATCCAGGTCTGTCCCTATTTCCCGGATCCAGGATCCAGCCAAGAGCACGGAATGAGGACTGGGAGCCATTTTTAGAATGATTCGGGATTTTTTTCCCGGCTCTGTTTTCACACCCAAAGGGGCGCCGGGAATTCAAATCCCACCCTTATCCCCGAAAAGAGCTCCAGGCGAAAGGATCAGCAACAAAACCACCGTGGAACAGCACCCAAATTCCCAAATCTCCCAGATTTGGAGGCTCGGGTTGGGAATTTTCTGCCAAATCCGTGAAATCCCTCACCAGCGGTTTGGATTTGATGGGATTGGGCAGCAGATCCCGACGGGAATCGCTTTGCCCTGGTGCTGATAAGAGATGTTATCAAAATCTCCTCAGCCAGGCGAGCTCCTGAACTCCCCTCACATCAGGACCCGGCAGCTCGTTATGTAATGGCTTCATTTGCATATGCAAATGAGACGCTTCCCCCACACTTAACTCAGTCCTAAATTATCTCTGGCTCCAAAAACCATTTCTGGGGCTGTTTTAAGCTCTGCCGAAAGGAGCTGGAGCAGCTAAAATTGGGGTTATTTCGGGTGTGTTTATGTGGATTTATAAATAGGAAAGGCTTGGAAAAACCTGGGATAAGCCCCAATCATTCCATGGTGTTCTAGTCCAGAAATATATTTCAAATAGAATAAATATAAAGATGTTATTTAAATAAACAGATTGAAATCTATAGAGAGATTTTAAATATTTTTTTTCCAGGTCTCCCTTTTCTTTTTTTGCCGGCTATTTTCAGCGTTTCCACGTGGAGCTTTCCTGCCAACAGGTGAAAATATTTGGTTTTTACCGAATAAATTGAATTTTAAGGTGCGGAAACCCAGCTCAGCCTCACGATCCCGCTTTGAACCGGGCAGGACCCGGCAGAAAAGGGATTTTTATTCCTTTTCCCTCAGCCCTGGTGGCGGTGACGCCCCAGGTGAGCTCAAAGCCGAGCTCCTCGGGCGTTCATTCTGCTCCCCTCACCCCGGGCTGCAAAAGGAAACACAGAGGGACCTCCCGAGACACGAAAACCCAAAAGGGAAAAGGTCAGAACGCCCTCAAAAAAGCTGAAATCTCTTTATTTTGGCACCGGTTAAAAAGGTACAAATCCATTAAACACCAGGGTGGTTCAAGGCGGAAAACAAAACATCACATTTTATATGGAATTGGGCAGTGCAGAGAGAGGAGAAACCCACAGA
>VYZQ01020909.1:4575-15635 GCA_013400655.1 Mystacornis crossleyi
ACACCATTTGTGACAGAGCTCACTGCTGCAAACAGGTGCTTTCCTTGCCGTCACAATAACTCGTTCATTAACCTGTCTCAGGAATACTCAGACTGTAACTTGTTGTTACTTACTATTTGATAAGCAGATCACATAAACCCTAATGCTTTATTCTTCAGACTTTTAGCAAAACATCCATTTTCTCCCTTATATATCCTGCTTTGAACTACAATAGATCGAACATTTCCCACTGCTGAGGAACAGAATAAAAAGCAACTGAAAGAAGAGGGGAAGAATTAGAATTGCATGCAGTTTGATATCTAATAAAACCAGAAGGCACACATATACAAAGGAGCATATAAACCACTTGAACAGGCAGAATAAAAATGCCTTGTTGTTGCAACATTTCTAAGAACCATTTTGCAGAATACATTTAAACACTTTCTTGTATTGAAAAATCAATTGGCCTTCAACATCTGTCTAGTCTATTTATTGGCAAATCAGTGCAGGACAGGCCATTGAGGATGAAAATGAGCCTTTTAACTGCACAGAGCCAACACAGCACTTCTTTGGTCTGCCCACTCTGCTGTGAACAGGAGAAAGAAAAGAAGAGGCAGCTAGGGCAAAATGGAGGAGTATCATTCATCACTCTTTTAGCTCTCCAAGGATGTTTCAGGTCTCAGAAGCTTTGTTTAGCTTCTATCCCAAACACAGCAGTCCAAAAGAGACTCAGTTTAAAGTTATTTTATTCTTCTGATAGATATGACATGCACTTCAGCTGGGCCCAGGCTGCAAGACACTTATCACTCAGTCTTGGGCCCTCTGGAGCTCCTGAGCAGTATGAATGGCAGGCACCTCAGAGGCTGCCGGTAAGTCCCCAACTATCAGTAGGCTGGAAAGTTCCAATACCTTCTCTGTCTGTGCTAGGGCAAAGCTGTCCAGCAGGAAAAGAGAAACAGCCTGGACAAACAGGAGATAATGACTGTATTCCCACATCATCATGAAGGTGTACGTTGAGGCATTCACCAAAAGATAACAAAACTTCTAGAAGAAAAAAGAAAAGTAAAAGCATTAATTTTGTACCTATGCATGTCTGTCACCAAGTAACTGAGAAGTCATAAAAACATAAACTATGAAAATTAATCATTATTTTGGGAAATAATTAAAATATTGACTTCAGACATACTTAACTTTCAAATGGAAGAAAGTAATTACTGAGTTACTCAAAAACATTTAAAGCCAACCAGAAGAAAAATTTTTGAGAAAGAGACAGGATAAGGAAGTAACCACCATCTTCTTCAAGAAAAACAGTTTACATGAGAAAAATTCTGCATCGGTTTATAGAAAAAAACCAGCACACGGCCCATTACCACACTGCTCTCTCTGAACCCTCCTGGGGGCATAACAAGGTAGGGCACAAGTTGTTTAGTAAAAGCTGCACATGCCTAGGTAAAATCCAACTGGCTCTTTTGAAAAGAACAAACAACACATCTACTGTTTTCTGCCCAGAAGGGGAACAATAGCAGAAGTAACTACCCTAGAGTACAGTTTTACCAGCAGCTCTTTATTAAGAAACTAATTTTGCCTTACCTCAGCAGAACAGTTTAGGTTTTTTTTTAAATAGCCTGTGAGAGCTGCTACTTGACATGCAAAATACGGCAAAGCCCAATTTTCTCTTGATGGTATGGAGTAATCAATTCTTGTTGTATCTGTCCTAGAAAAAAGTACAAAGAAACAAAAATATTAAAATATTTATGAAACAAAAATATCAAGGAAAGCCTAAATGCCATTTCTAGTTGTAAATGTGAACTTGCAAGCAAACTATTCCAGATTTTGGTGCAAAGTAACACTGACACAATTTTGCTGCTGATAGAGTTCACAAATTTAATAACAGCATGGAAGGCCCAATTTTTACTCATCTATTTAGCAGGTTTCCATATTAGGTGGCATTTATAGGACTAAAGCCAAAAAGTATCTGCCTTGAGCCTTTTCTGACCTGCCTCACACTGTGAGTGGGACGAGTCCCAGCTTCTGCCAACCTGCACTGGGACAAGGGAGCCTTCTTTGGCCAGGAGCAGTGCTAAATGCTCTTATGTCCCCAGGCAGGGAACTGCTGCCTTGGCAGCAGCTCTCCGCATTGCAATGAAAATCAGCTCGTAGCTGAGAGAAAAGATTCCTTTCAGTTCTCACACAATAGGTTATAAACAAGTGATTTAGGTAGTTGAGCACAACGTACTTAGGATACAAACTGGTGCTCCCTCACAGCAGCAGCAGCAGCAGCAGCAAATATTTTGTCTACAGGGAAAAATCCTGCCCAGCAAAACAAGAGATTAAAGACGGATGGGGAGCATGCAGGGTTTTCTCATGGAATGACTTGACAGTATCCACACAAATAGAGGTGTAGGTGAAAGTTTTTTAAAGTGCTAAAGTGACTCAGAAGCACAAGCCACACTTTCAAATGTGATCAAAGGCATCAGTCTCAGAGGTACATAGTCTTCTTTGTGTCTACTATGCCTTTAAAAAGGAGCCTCAAGCTCCTATATCATTTAGATATTTAAAAGCACCACCTTTGATTTTTTCCTCTGAAGCCTCTTACAGAGGTATATTCAGAGCTTTTTAAACTACTAAACCTTTCACTTTGTTGACATTGTTTAATCTTATTCACTGTTGAAAAAAATTACAGATTTATTTCCCATTTTTCCTACTTTCCACTGTTCACACCAGCTTGATGAACAGTATTTTTAGCTACTAATCACAGATTCGGTCATGATGACTTCACACTCCTAGAAGATGCTTCCCAATAGTTCAGCTTTAAAGACATAGCTCTAACATTTTGCTCCTCCACAGTTCTTTCATTTCAAGTGCTGTCAAGTTCACAGAAAGCCCCATAGCTCCTGGTGACAAACCAGGAGCATGAACATAGGTTTTCACTGCCCAAATGAGGCTCTCTACTATTATTAAGCACGTATTGTGCGGTGCTTCATAAAAGGAAGGGGAATTCCAAGTGAATTGTTTTAAAATAAAAAAACCTTAATTTTAAGTTCATCTAAGAAAATTCCACTTTGCAGAAAAACCCACTACAAAAAGAAGATTAAAAATAATCAAATATTCTTTACAAGAAAAATGCACTTGATCATTTCCTTCTATGCCACAGGATAACTGTCACAATATTTAGAGCTGGCCATAGAGTGCAGTTCTGTTTCACACCTGTTTTGGACATTTGTTTTTATTCTTCACCAGCACAAAACTGAACCTTCTGAGGAGTATTTTTGAAAAATGAAATTGTGTGTGAATACTCCTGTATTCACACACATACATGAAGTCAGTTCAACTGGTAACATGGATGGCTTGGGCAACAGGAGGCCTTTCCATTAATAAAATCATCATGAGACTCAATGAATCTCTTGGAAAGGTTTTCTATTCACCATAAGATTTTGGTCTCTCAGTGAGAACACAAAGCTTAATAAAAGCATTTCAATCCACTAATTAAAATCATTTCAATCCACTAATGTTTTAAAATGCCTTATTGACAAACTAGATTGTATAAAGATGTTTTTCTTACCTGTTAATAATGAACCATGCTACAGTCAGCATTCCTGCCAGCCAAGTCCCACTCATAACCCAACTGGTTACAAACAATGCAGTCACATAAATTCCCTGCAGTCCAAAAACTATACCAATGTAGAAATACACTGGTTCAATAACTTCCTGAAATTACAAATAAAAACGAAGAGACATAGTGGCAACTGAGCTGAAGCTGGAAATTATTACTATTTACTATTTGTTACTGCTAACAATGTGCTAGGTGCTTTACAAACAGGTAAGAGACGCCTCCTATTCTAGAAAAGTACTGGGCATGTTTTTATTTGGGGCTCAGGAAGAACAAAGCAGTGTGAATTAAGTGCACACTTCAAGACTCAGCTTGCTAGTGCCACAATTTTTGTTTTTGCTTTAGCCCAAACACTGTATGCGTCAGATTTAATACATCTATGCTGCAGTGGGATATAAAGTTCACAGGACTACTAGAAGAAGTTATAAAAGGGAGGAACTTGAAGAAGTAAAGATGTGGCAAAAATGCTTCCAAAAGTAGTAAATAATAGAAAAGGAAAGATAATGAGAGAGGACACAAGTATGCAGCATAAGCAGAACAAAGCCTGAGTAGAGTGGAAACGGACAAAAGGTTAATCTACAGAAGTGTTTTTCCCTATGAGAATAGGCAGATGGATACCACTATAACAGACTTCTGTACTATAAAAGGAGTTAACTTTCCTGTTTTTAATGGATAGCACAGCTACTCCTGACATTTCTAAGCACTCTGTAGAAGCAAAGAATAACAGAAAAGGTTAGCATTAAACCCCCAAAATCCTATGCCAGAGACTGATCAGAATTGAGGAGAACCTGGACCTGGTGAGAGCCTTAGCTCAACTCACTCAACAAAAAATGTGTGTGTTCATTGTATACAGCACAGAAAGTCTCATACACACACACACAGACACAACCATAAGGAAAGCACAGAAAGTAGAAGAAATGCACATACTTCACTACCGGATGCTTGATATAAAACACTGGCAATCAACTCTGGGTACAAAGTCATTTGCTGGACAGCATTTATGGTCTTCAGTGATATTGTCTTATTGTTGTGTGTCAACTCATAAACACCTATAGACAAAAAAAATATTATTCTTGGAATCACTTACTATTGCTGTTCTTAAAAGAGGCCAAAGTGCATTCAAAGTTAGGGGGAAACAGATTTGACCATTAAAGCTACTGACTGATTCATCACACCTAGTTTTAAAGGAAGGAGAAATTTTTGTGTTAGATGTCATTCCACCCTACTGATCTAGCTAGAAAGTTATTACCCTTTTTTCATCTAGTCCTTAAATAGAAGGCCCAAAACAAATCATATGAAGCACAGTCTTTTCAATAACACACTGATACAGTCCTGAAACTACTCGCCTATAGACCACCTTCACAGGAAGTTCTTAAGAAGTGAGACAGATCTAACAGGGATGAGCAGGATGTATTAAACCTGTCTCCAGAAGGAGGTCAGGTATGACGGCCTCATCACCCCTTTCAGCTCTGCGTTTCTGAGATTTCTAAGAACCACTCACCAAACACAATGTGCCTTTCTGTGGGGTTGAGATGGAATTGAAGCTGCCATACTTGAAGGATCATTCCAAAATCATTCAAAATGTTATAAATAAAGAAAAGACTTGTCAATACTTCAGACAACAGAGGGAAGAGCAAACACAAACCAAGATATCGGGGAGGAAAAAAGCCTCAAAACCAATGCAACAGTCAAACCAGCCAACTGTTTCCAGCTCTGAGCATAGCTTGGTGTATGGTCTGCAGTTGGTTCTCTGTAGGTCAAACCAGGTTTTTGAGGACTTATAACTGGGTTCAGTACAGCTGTAATACACTCTTGAAAACTGGATGCCCTCTAATACCTTGTAGACACGAGTCTACCTGTTTGCAGAGACAGCATCCCTGAATGAGGCATGCAATCCATCCATTCACAGCCTGGGCAATATCCCCAGAGGTCATGAGGCACTGAGTGCACCAAAGACCTCAGATATTGCTGATGTGCTACATTTCAGCTGGGAAACTGTTCAATCAATAAAACATTGACCACAAAGTTTAGTTTTACTGGCTTCAGTGAGGTTTCACAAAGGGACTAAACTAATTCAATGGCTGACCACTGCAAGATAGGGAGGTTCATCCTCTTCTCTCCTGAGTTCTTGCATTTTCCCCATGCTAGTGCAGTGCTCTTCTGAACTCCCTGAACTAGCATGAAAGTGTTCCTTCTTCTTTTCACTGCTTTAGTTTTCTTTTGGTTTAGGGACCCAGGGTCAGTGAGCCCCAGAGCCAGTGCAGGATAAAGAGCAGGAGTGCAAAGGAAGGAGAGATCACTGTCACTCAGTCTGTTCTCCTTCCTGTGGCTTTCTGTCCCCACCGCTCAGTGCTCATCAGCATCTATTCATCACAGCTGACAAGAGTAAAATCTTCTGGCAGGGACAGGATGGAACAGATCAGCTTGTGACAGAAATTGTTCTGTCTTCTGACAGAGGATGGAAAAAAGTAATTTTCATCTCCCATTCCCAAATTCAACATAAATTATATTTACATGGCAGAAAATCCACTATTGTGACACAGGCAAACCCAACAATAACCTTGATACACGGCAACTTAAGAGTAATATTAACCCTATTCTGGAGTATTGATTAAAGGCAATCTGCTGGAATACAGGATAGTTAAATACCGTTTTTTAAAAGGTACTGAAAAGTTAGGACAGCATGTGGTTTTCAATTAATCTGACCAATATACCCACATAAGAGTATAAAATCAGTTTCCCCAGTCTGCAGGAGTTTTTTACTGTCTCCAAAGAGAACAGGACTTTTCAAAGTTAAAAAAACAAATGAGTTTTGTACCTCTTTCAAAGGAAGGAGCCTTTAGCAGTTCTTTATAGAATGAGTAATAAATGGCACTGTCACCCTGAAATGTAATTTCTCGTTCAAGTTCCTAGGAAAAAAACAAACATATTCATCTCCTGCAACCTCTTTCCAGAGAAGACAATATATTTTCAGATAGAACAGTTTTGTTATACAGTACATAGTTATGACTTCACTGTACATCTTCAAAGTATTTCACAAAACATTAATCTTCACAGCATTTCTGTCACGTACAGAATGCTCTCTATAACTTAGCAAACATGCTGGAAATTGGAGCAACTCAAATCCACATCATAAGTCAGCACAAAACCCACAGGATCTTTTCATAGCCACAAACCTGAATTTCATTCAGCTTTCTATACTTCACTTAATAATGGAGTTCTTAAGAAAACCAAACCAAACCAACCAACCAATCAAAAACACAACATGCCCCAATCCCAAAACAAACATAAAAAACCCCACCTCAAAAAGCCCAATACATTTTTCTGTTGATTAGCTTCTGCAATCCCAGTATGCTTCAGTTATTTCTCCATATTTCAGAAAAGTATTTTAAGGATAAAGGGTGGCATGGAAAAACATATAAAAGCATGACAAGCCAAGATGACTGTTAGCAGGAGGAAGAAAAAAAATAGAAAGAAAGAAGACAAAAAAAAAGAAGCTATTTCAAAGACAGAGGCCTCAGTAGAAGAACATGGTATTCTGCAAGTAGTTTCAACATGACATGGATCAGATTTGATTTCAAGGACACAATTTGGCTTTTGTTTCAAAGTAGTTCAGCTTTATCATTACCTGCCTGCTGGAAAACCAGAATTTCCGTTCATGATATGTTGAGAGGTACACAGCATACATCATTCCACTAGTGACAGCTGCGAGACAGCCAAAGAAAAGCTTTGCAAAACGCTGGATTAACATATCTGAAAACGAACAGTGAAAAAGCTAAAATAGTTCAGAGGATTGAGAAACAAACAGTACATCCTACACAGGACTCTGATTTCTGAACAAGCAGCGAACCTACTGGCATGAGAATTACCACACCATCAGCAGCACAGATACATTGAAAACTGGTTTGTTATTGCTGTCCTGTAGTTTTCTTTCCTGGTCGTTATCATTGCTTCACAGGACCTTCAGACAAAATACTCACACACAACACTGCAAATTTTCTCTCCATTACAGTAATCTTTCTTTTCAAATGAATTCCAAGAATGAAAAGTCTCTTCCAGATAAATAAACTCTAGATTCTACCCAAAACACCACAAACTTCTTAAAGACATTAACAGACAGAGGTGGCATACCACATTTAATATAATTTCTAAGACATTCTATTTTCCATTCTGTTTTTAAATATAAGAAAGAACGAATCTGAATTTTACCAAAGTCATTCAAAGGGTGTCTACCTCATCTGTAGCTCCCCCGAGTTAGTATGCCCTTTTAACATAAAAGTTTTTGGTAGCTTGGTGAGCACATGCCTAAAATTATATCTAATTGTAGTTCTGTTTTTGAAAAGCTGTAAGGACTTTTTGTCTGTTCTTGTTTCAGTACCATTACTTCATGCGTCTCAGCTTCCAACCAAAAGATCATTCCAGAAGTAATAAAAATATTTATTTGTATGCAAATAGTAACAAAAGTAAATTTCTTAACTCCTCTGCCTCTACCTCCCCACGCCTGAAACAGTCCAAGACTACCATTTCACTCTGCAATACATAAATTGTCATTATTAAAGAACTCTAATGTGCATGCCTGTTTGCTCTTGAAACATTCAAAAACCTAATTCAAAGTAAGTCTGTTATAAATTACTGTGCTACAAATATCTTCCCATAAAATGTAAGAGAATAATGGAAACAACAATCAAAAGTCAGTTAAAAATTCTGTAGCTTACATTTTGGCGACCTTCCCAGCTTTGAGTTTTCTTTGTTTCTCTCCTCTGGAGCCATTTTGTCAGATTCTGTGCAGTTTTGTTTCTTTCTCTGTCGCAGGTCTGCTGCCCCTGAAGACATTTTTATTTTTAAGTTATTGCAACACAATACCTAAAATCACACTGGGAAATCCACACAGCAGCAGGTAGCAGCCAGCTACTGCTACTGGCTCAATCCCACGGAAGATATATTTGACAAAGACTCAATTAAAGTATGTCATACATCCAACTAAAATAACAATATAACACTACAGAAATCAATTCCTATGTTATTCCTTAGAAAAAACAATAGTATTTTCTTGAAGCCACATGCTGGGATTACTCAGAACCCAAACTAGAAGCTAAGTGGTTTATTCCATGATGAACATATTACACCAATGAAGGAAATCAGCAGTTTAGATAAGCTGATGCAGACACTCAGAGAAACTGGTGCCAATTCCATTCTACTTTGGTCCTGGTTTTACGCTGCTATAGTAGTGTAATACAAAAATTGGGCTAGCCCATTACATTTAAATTGAGATGCCTATTATTTATATGGTAAAGGCTTTCATAAAGTAAATACCATACCATTTTTTTCCTGCTTTTGAATCTACTGGAACTAAGAAAGTTTATGAATATTTGTCTAACATATAATTAAAAAGCCCAGTCTACTCAGCCACTTAGATCATATCACAAAACCAAGGGCTTCTTGGGCTTCTGTTAACTTTTTTGTGAGCAGCAGCAGTTTGAAGCCCTGATCCATTTACTTTACAGTCTGAAAGGCAACGAGGCTAATTCACAGACTTCAAGTCTACATACAAAAAGATTCACTACAAAAATTATTTTATAATTACTATATTAAAGATACCCCCCAATATTTATGTGATGAGAAGGTTTAACTGCAACTCACACTCCAGAAATTTTGGTTCTCCTGTTTGACCTACTGTCCAATATTGCTTGAAATTTTGCAGCCACCAATTTCCGCTGGACTTAAAACAGCTCCTTCATAAACCCATCCAACTTCAAACTTGAAGTGTCAATCTTCACATCCCATAACAAAGCTTTTAAGTACTCTGGTTGTATATTACTTCAATTCTAATTCTACTTTGTGCCACTACTCTCATCTATTTTTCACCTACTAATTGAACACTGTCTGTAATTCTTGTCTTCTCATCTAAAGAAGGATAAGATAGAGCTGGGAAACACTCAGAGAAGGGCCATGAGGGTGATCTAAGTTGTGCAATGGCTCCCATACGAGGAACGAGGAACGAGGAAGCAAATCTATGATGCCTCAGTCTAGAAAAGAGGATGACCAACAAAAACATGCCAGACGTCATCTAGTTAGTGAAGTGCACAAATGCTGAATAGAGAGTAGTGATTCACCTTCTTTTCTAATACAAGAAGTTCTCAAACAAACCTAGTGAGTCAGGCTAAAAAGAAACAGATCATTGCACATCACTTTCACGCAGAACACTCCTACCCAAAGAACGTTCTGTAAACCAACGGTTTGCACAGATTCATGAGAAGACAGACATAGTTGTGGAGGACAAGCATAAATACATAGAAACCACGTGCAACTCAGAAAGTACCCCTTGCTGAGAACAGCTGGGAGGCTGGAATACGCCACGGGAGAGAGCTGCATATACTTGTTTCGCTCCTGAATTTTTCTGGGTGCCTATTAACAGTCTTGTTTCTTCAAGAAAACTAAATGCCACATCCTACCCCTACAAAGGGGGTTTGCACTGAAAACACATAGAGAAAACTGGGACTAAAAGTGAAACCGAACTACAGAGTACCCTGACTTGGAAGGGACCAGCATGGATGATCCAAGTCCAGTTTTTAACCTTGCACAGGTCACCTCAATAATTACACCATGTGCCTGAGAGCTCTGTCAAAGCGCTTCTTCAACTCTGTCAGGCTTTGTGCTGCGTCCGCTTCCCTTGAGAGCCTGTTCCAGTGCCCAACCACCCTCTGGGTAAAGAATCTCTTCCTAATACCAACCTAAACCTCCCCTGACTCAGCTTCAGGCCATTCCCTCGGGTCCTGTCACTGGGCACCACAGAGAAGAGATCAGTGTCTGCCCCTCCTCTTCCCCTCCTGAGCAAGCTCCAGACTCAGATGAGGTCTCCGTTAGTCTTTTCGGGGCTGAACAAACCAAGTGACTTCAGCCGCTCCTCATACAGCTTCCCCTCAAGGCCCTTCACCATCTTCATAGCCCTCCTCTGCATGCTCTCTAATACTTAACGAAAAGAGAGAGAAGACTGACTAATACATACGGAAGGATGCCAAAGCGAAAAGTACACTCACGGAGGCATCCACGGAGCTCACAGATGCTGCCCCGGGCGCTCCGCCCAGAGACAATGCCAGGCGAGGGAAGAGAAAGAGATCCCATGTCCCCAAGAGACCGGCCCGGCCTCCCGCTTGGGGCTGTAAAGGACGAGCTGCCTTGGGCGGGGATGGGGCCCGAGGGGCCGGCGGGGCGGGCTAGGCCCCGGGAGGCCGCCCGTGTCCTGCAGCCCAGTGTTTCACCTCCGTCCGTGCTCGGCCGTCCCGGCACGGCCCTGGCACAAACCGCGAGGGGCGGCCACACCGCCGGCCTGAGCCAGCGGCCTGGCCCCGACCACCTCCGCCCGGCCCCGGCTCCGGCTCCACGGCCTGAGGAGCCGCCCCTCACCTTCCTCCATCGCCGGCCTGTGCTCGCCGCCCGCCGCCGGGTCCCCCCGCCGCTCTCTGCGGGGCGA
>VYZQ01020922.1:0-10408 GCA_013400655.1 Mystacornis crossleyi
GCAAACACCTGGGAACCCTGGAGCAGGTGGAGATTTTATAACTCAGCTTGGACGAGGCCATTCGAACAAGTAAATTGGATATGAAAGGGAAAAAACTGGGATGAGAGAAAACCAGCAAAGCATGGGCAAGAGCGAGAGTGGCAGAAAGAGAGAACAACTCTATTTATCTCCTTCCCACGGCATGGGCAGCAAGAGCCCCTTGTTATAGGCTTTATACATATATATTTAATGTTTTTCTCTTTGCACTCCTCGATTCTCTATGACAACAAAATCTGGCTTCCCAGCTGCGCGCTGAGTATCGGAGGGAGGGAACAAAGGCTCCGAGCAGAGCTGCAGGTTCCAAAAGTAGCTCAGGCTGAGGTTTTCAAGAGACTCCAGACCTCTCCAGGACCACGTGAAGGAGGTGCAGGCACAGCACAAATCTGTGCGAAACCTCCCAGAAAACACAGTCTGGCTCCATCTCCGGCTGGATCAGTCTGCACTGACTGTTTTAAAACTGAAAGGCAGGGATTTTTCTATTTTTTTTTTTTCCTTTTCCTTTTTCTAACAACCTGAGGGGTTCAAGCTGAGTTCCAGCGGGTATTTCTGGAGCACGCAGAGCTGGGAACAGCTCTGGCTTGCTGTGTTGCAGCAGAGCAAAGTGTGAAGGGAGAGGGGAAACCCGCAGGAGGATACTCAGTCGGCAGCCAGAGTCACAGAATTAATCAGTAAATGATGTGTTTATTGCCCCAGTGGAGAGGGAAGGCAGACCGAGGTCTGCAGCAGGAATAACTTGTCTCTTTTTTTAGGCCAGGATGAGGCTGCAGAAGTTTCAGTGATTTCCTCGGTCGGAAATGTCTGGGGCAGCTCTCAGAGAGCCACGTGGCGAAACTTCTGCTCCCGAGAACAAATCAATGCCTGCAGAAACCACCAGGAACTGCGAGGGCTGAAACCTCACGTCCCTAAAAGCAGACACAGCATTTCACAGGGCTGTTAATTCAATTATTGCCTTTAGCTTAACCACCCCTGTGCTGCTGTTGGTGGGCTGATGTAAACCCCAAATTTCAGTGGTACAAGCAAAGATTTTGGGTGTGTTTGACCCCACTCTGTTCCCTCCTTCTGCAAGGGACTGGTGGATCTGAAGCTCTGAAGATGCTCTGGAGTGTTTTAAAATGCAGAGCAAAAGGGACAGAGCTGGAGTTGAACAAAGTGATTGTTTCTAAACTGGGGCGTTCACAGTGGAGACAAATTGTAATTCCTCTTTGGGATCCTGCAATCACCAGCAGCTCCCACCAGTCCCTGGCCCTGCTCCTTTGGGGAGATGGAAAACGAGAAAATGTGTTTTCTTTTGGTCCTTGATGCTCAGCAGAACTTCCTTGGACTTGCCAGGGGCATTTTTTTTTCTTTAATTCCTCAAAATATTTGTAGACCCTTTAAAATACCAGGCTGAGACATTTCAGCACTTCCCTCGAATGGGTTCTCCAGGAAAAGAAAACACTGAGGAGCAGATCTGTAACAACCTCTTCCCAGAGGCACTTCCAACAACCTATTCCCGTCCTGCTGTCCGTGCTTTGGTTCATAAAAGCCTTAAAAACCAGGGCTGGCTCAGGGGAGCTGCCAAATCACAGCACGGAAATTTCCCCATCCCTGGCAGTGTCCAAGGCCGGGTTGGATGAGGTTTGGGGCGGTGGAAGGAGTCCCTGCCCATGGAGTGAAAGAAAAGAGAGAAATTCCTGGCCAGGGGAGTGGGGCTCTCCTCCGGCGTTTTGATCTGCATCCATTTGAGCTGGAGCTGGAGCAGCAGAGGTGTTTATTAACTCACAGGATCCTGTTTCTCAGGGGCCCCTGGTGGAAAATAAACCCTCCAGCTCGCTGGGAACAAGAGTTCAGAAACACCGAGGGCTTTCCACGAGCGACTGAAGATAATCAGGTTCATTCCAGGGAATGTTTTAAGAGTCCCGGAGCAGGCAGAGGGGAAGCAGTGCAGGTCTGCCCAGCCAGAGTCCTTTAGAGAAACAGATTTACTGAAATATCCCCAAATGGGAACCGCTTCTGCCTATTTTAAGAGCAAAACCTCACTCAAATGTCATCATCTTCAAGTGTCATCCAGAGGGGGATGACGAGGCAGACAATAATCCATTCCTGCTTTCAATCAGCCACCAGGCCCCGTGTATTTTTCTCCTGAAGGCAGAATTTGCTGTGACTCTGGGGCTTGGCTGCGGGTCTGCCACTGCAGGAAGGGGCCCTGGGTNGTGGCCGTGGGTCACCCCCCCGCCCGGAATGAGGGGCATGGATCAGGGTCAAACACTCCCAGCTGTCCCCATGCCCTGGGACAAACCCCCCGTGCTGCTTGCGGGCACAAATTCTGCCTCAGCAGCCTCAGCCCCGCAGAGCAGTTCTGCCCCTGGGCTGGGTTTCCTCCGGCTGAGAGCTGAGGGCCCAACTTCAGGCGGAGATTTCCCAAGGAGGATGGAGAAAAAAGATGGGAGAATGGTCCAGCCAGCTCCTAATTGCCCTCTGTTAATGAGACTGTGCTAACCCGCAGCTCTGGGGGCTGCTCAGACAAGGCTGGGGGTGCCAGAGGAGAGCAGCCCCCAGCTGACCGCACCCCAAACCCGGGCTCTGGAAGCCTGGCCCTGCTGCCAGCTGATCCTGCAAACCCCAGAGGGGACAGGGCAGGACAAATTGTCCCTCTGGTGCCCCAGGAAGCGACGTGACCTCAGTAATTTCATCAGGGAGCTTTCAGGCCTAACTGGGTTAGGTGGGCCCTTATCTCCCCGGGAAGCTGCTCTGGGGAGATTTGATTAGGGGCTGACGTCAGCCCATTCCCCAGGAAAAACAGGGATTTGGGGTGCAGGTGAGAGGATTTAAACTATCTGTGCCTGGCTGGAGCAGTCGGATTTATCCAAGCACAATTACGCCCCTGTCTCTGAGTTTTCACTAATTACTGTACCCCTCCCTCCTTCCTTTGCCCCCATCTCGTGTGGGTGACGCTTTGAAATTTGAAATTAAAGTTCTCCCCACCTGGCAGCTCCTGCTGCTGGGGTTTTCCATGCTCAGGGCTGGGCTGAATGATGGGATGTTCCAGCATCCTCCAGCAGCAGGTGGAGGTTCTGGATCTGTCACCTGGCATAACAAAAAAATGAAATAAAATAACGTTTGCCCAACGTGGGGTTTTTTGGCTTAAATTGCCCTGTAATCCAAAGGGCAGCTCACTGCCAGCTCCTGCTAAAGATAAGAGTTTTAGCATTTCCCTGACAGGCCTGTGACATCCCAGAGAACACCAGAGAAGGCAATTTGTTAATCTGCCAGCGCTGGCATTAAATATCCCCCTTTGTGGGCTGACAACACATTAGCGAGCAGTCAGACCTGGGGACCATTTTCCTCCTGAAACGCCGAAAATTTTGTGTATAATTCATTTCCTCACAGAAATGGGAAATAAAGGGCACACGCAAAGCATAAAATGGAATTTGTGGGAAGTGCCTGAACCCTTCCAGACATTTTTGTGCCCACTCCAAGCCCACTTTGGCTCTACAACAACTGCAGAGAGAACAGCTTCAAAGCTGGGGAAGGGTCAGCTTGGAATCTCTGGGACTGGACCAGGAATTCTGGATAAAAGACCCGTTTTTTCCCTCGTGTTTGCCCACGGGTTGTGTTTGCAGAGCTCACTTGCTGATAACAGCTCCCTGGCACCTCTGGGAGCCGGGAGAAGCCTGGCTGTGCCATCTGGATGCCTTTGATGTTTCCATCAGCTCACACAGGTAATTATGGGCTGGGGAGCAGCAGGGGATAATGCACAGAGAGGCTCTGCCTCCCGAGACAGAAGCTGTTTCCTTTCTGCTCCCCTGGCAGTTCCCAAAAACTTCCTGGCTGGTTTGAGACACGGGGGATATTTACTGGCACCCTAAAATACGGCTCTGCTCGTGCTTTTGGCAGTTTAAGGGGAAAATGACACGGAAAGGTAGGAAATTGGAGGATTTATTTGCTGTGCTCTGGAAGTGACGTTCGGAAAGATGAATATCTGAGGGGTGGGGGCTGTACACTCCTGAGCACCGGGCTGGTGCCTTCCACCACAAAAACATGCCCTTCTTCTGCCCGGGATGCCCCTGGAATTCCAGCCCAGCTGGGTGTTATTCCAAGGAGTTATTCCAGCCTGCACAGCGACACTGCTGCCTCACAGGCAAACCCAGCTGGCTCAAAAGTCTCGTCTCAGCTGTTCAGCCCCAAATGTGCATATTCATAATTTCCACGTGTAAATCCCCGCAGGAAAACCTTTTGGGTTTCAGGTATTTGGGAAGGCTAAATACCTCTTCTGCACTGTCAGGATTATTTCTCCCCCTCCCCGTAAGGCTTTGAAATGAAAGCCTCAAACGGAGGAGAAAATCTGGAAAAGAGAAATTTCAGAGGGGAGCAGAGTTTGTGATGCTGATCTGCGGCAGGAAGGTGCCATCAAACCCCTGCCCTTTCTACCTGCAGGCAACACAGGCGTTTTTCCTCCTTTAAATATCACCTCAAGAGCATCAGCTGTGCACTGCCCCCAACCACCAAACCCCCTGGAAACAGGACTGCCTCGGAAGAGAGCTGGGAACAGACAGAAAAGGATCTCTTGCTTATTTTTGTTTCTACCTTGCGGTGTTATTTATTATCAGCTGCTTGCAGGTACACACGCAGCCTCCCCGGGGGCCGGTGCTGGAGTGACAGAAATGAGTTTACTCAGATGCTGCTGTCTCTGATGCACTCTAAAATTAGACTTTGTCTCCCTGGATTCTGTATTTGGAGGCAAGGGAGCGACAAGAATTTCTCTCTCTCTTTTTCTCTACAATCTACATTTCGAAGGTGGGAGCAGCTCAGGTTTTTGACAGAAATGGGAGGAAAAATGGGGGGAAAAAAATGCATCCTGAGGTCCCAGTGAGCAGCTTCATCACCAGCAGAGGCTGTTGGCGTGGGCTTTGAGCCAGCCCTGCTTCCAGGTGCTAAATCAGGAAGGCAGTGGAGCTGCTCCCATCCACTGCCAGGGAGCTGAGCCACCACCAGGCTGCTTCCGAGGGAGAGAATAACAATAAACACCGGGATTAGGAAAAGGCTGGGCATGGGAGGAGGGGAAAACGTGTTGGTGAGAGGAGATAAATGGGGAGGCAGCAGGAATTGCTGTCGAGGGAGCACAGATGGACGGAGGGGAGCTCAGGGAGGCTCTGAAATTCTGGTTCATCTCCATCAGCTGTGGACATGCCCTGACTTTGCTCAGCCCCTCTGTTGTGCAAACCAGCCCCTTTCAGAACAAAGCTGAATTCACCTGTCATTTGGCACCGCACAGAGAGGTTTTTCCCCCCCATTTCCTTGCAGAAAGCTTGGGAGGTAATTAATGCCGTTAGAAATAATTGCACCAGGCGCAAACTCCTCTTGGTTTGGCCGCAGAATAACCAGGCTGGGCCCTCAGTGACTCGCAGGGAGGCTGAGCCCTTTCCCCAGGCCTGCCTGTTCCACTTAACGTGTGCTCCCAACAAGGTTAGTCCATTACAGGAAACCGGAGTTCCAGGCCCTTTTGTTTACTGTGTTACACAAATTCAATTTGTCAGAGAGCTGGGTTTATGAATTAGGAATGAGGGACGTTAGCAAAATTAAATGATAAGGCCTTGGCCGGCATCCGTTGCAGCTGAGATCGGGCTGATAAATTGGAGCAGTGTTTGGTGAGCTAAAACAAAGGCACAGTGTAAATATGTTAAAAAAAAAAAAATCAGTATTGGGCATGAGTATCTTTTATCTCCTTCTTCCCTGCCCTTGTGGTACAGAAAACTGGGAGGGAAGCATTAAAAAAATCAGGATTTCTCCTTTGGTGGATGTTGTTTGCAGCATCCTCACATCCCGGGCTGCTGTTTGGTCTTGTTTTGGGGACGTTCTGCAGCTCCAGCCTGGATTTTGGGAGCAGACTGGCGCAGCTGTCCCATGGCAACCCCTGAGCCTCATCTTCTTTTCCAGGGAAAACTGCAGAGCTCTGGAACGCCGCGGGCTCAGGTGGAAGGGCCCCCAGCGGGGAGGGATGCAGGGAAAAGCACTTGGCTCTGAAACAGGAGAAGCCGAGGAGGACGAATTCCACACAGCAGGAGGGGGTGGGGAAGGACTTCCAAGCAGGGTTGGGGTCTCTGTCACGGGCACTAATGATTCCCAGACCCCCGTAATGCAAAGCAGGAGCCGCACGTTCCGCCTTGGGATGCTCCAGGAGCAAAGCTGAGCTGAAAATCCCCGTGGCAGGGCTGTGATCTCTTTTTCCATCAGCAGATTGAGTCCCTGCCTCGCCCGGCTCCCCAGGAATGGAGGCAGGGAAGAGGAATGTTGTGTTTGGCTTTCTGAGGGAGATGAATGGGAAGTGCAGAAGCATTTACATGTCCCTCACTGCGGTACCTGCTTTGGAGTT
Organism: Mystacornis crossleyi; assembly: GCA_013400655.1. Taxonomy (NCBI): domain Eukaryota; kingdom Metazoa; phylum Chordata; class Aves; order Passeriformes; family Timaliidae; genus Mystacornis; species Mystacornis crossleyi. Next base: position 6,392 of record VYZQ01020922.1, read on the forward strand.
GATCTTTCACAAGTCACTGCTCTGCTGACACCAAAATTTACGGGGCTGGAGGCACCTGGCTCCTGAAGGATTGCTCCTTGGGTGAGAAAAATGTTTTGCTTTGCGTGGTTTGGCCTTGCTTGGAAAAACCTTTGCATTTTTCCTGCTGAGCCCTGTTCCTATTTCATCACAAAAAAAGGACAAAACTTGCCTTCAGTACTGGGGGAGTGAGAGAGCGGGAGGAACAAACCAAGGGAGGAATCATTACAAAAGACACAGCAAATTATTCAGCTGCTGTGACATGGCCAGAGGGGGAAGAGGAAAGTTCCTTGGCTGGCTGGGGTTGCAAACTTCCTGCCTGTCATTCCGCAGAGAAAACCATCCGATATTTCCCGTTAATTGTCCCTTAGGAAAATTCCATCCTTTCCGGAAGAAAAGCAGCCCTGCAAATGCTTCAGCAATAATTTCCATTTACTGGGAATGACACCTGCAGCAAAAGGAGTTTCTCTCTTCCACTTCCTTCTTGCCCTAAAGGGGAGGTGAAAATTTGAGGGAAAATACACCCTTGGCACCTGAATGCTCATGGATTGATTTCCCAGAGCTGAGCTAATCAGGTGTTATCTCAGCTAATACAATCTTAGTTAAACCTTCCCACCAACGCTCCTCTCCAAGTCCATACAAATTCCTTTCCCAGAGAATCCCAAGCAGAGGAAAGACTTCTTTCATCAGTTGTTGAACAAAATCGGAGTCGAGCAGCCCTGGCCCTGAAAGTCTTGGTCTCTAAGCAGGCAGATAATGAGAAATTTAATGCTGGGAGACAGGAGACAGCTCTGCAAAGTTACAGGAGTGGGCACCAAACCCAGAGCAGCAGCACAAGGACCTCGGGCTCCTCCCTGCCCTGCCCAGCCTGGCCAGAGGGTCCGAAGGAATTGCTGAGGGGCAGAAATTGATTATCTTTGCAAAGCACAAATACCTAAACAAGAAGCATCACGTCAAGTTTTGCCAAATTTTTGTTCCTGTAACGCCCCGTGCAACTCTCAGTTCTGCTTCCTAGGCCATGGGTTTTGAGGGGGAAAAGGTGATTCTCTGTAAAGAGGGCAAGGGGAGGCACTCAGAGGATGCACCTTTGATGGCCTCGAGATAATTCAGAAAAGTCCCTGCGCTATGAAACCTGTAAGGATTTAGGAAAAGCTTTGCCCGTAAAGAGCATCGGAGAGCAGGGAAGAGATTTGAGCCAACAGCAGAGGGGTCACGCAGAGGAAAACATTAAAACGTGTGTGGTGAAATAGCTCTCAGGGAAAACCAGAAGAGACAGGCAGAGACAGGAGGCTGAAGCCCTGGACTGAGAACTGAGCTTTGCTGTGGCCTCTCCAAAGCACAGCTGGGCCCTGGAGAAGTTGTTGCTGCTTAAAATGGTCCCAAAATGCGAAAGACCGCCCTGGAATCCCGTGTTCTTCTCCCTACGGGGCTGAAAAAGGGGTTGTGAACGGGTTTGCTTTGGTGCTCAAAGCTCCCAGTGCCCGACCTGCATTTCCACTCCGTGTGTGAGGAAACAGAGGGAGCACAGCAGGACCCTGGGGACCCCCCAGCTGTGCCAAGGCTGGGACAGCTCTGCCAGTTCTCAGCTGAGATCCTTCTCCCTGAGGATCTCCTGCCTGCGTCCCTCTTGGTGTTTATAGAGAAAATAAATCAACAACCCAACCCAAACCAAACCAAACCAAACCAAAGCCCTGCACCACTGCCAGCAGCAAAAGGATCCTGGAGTGTTCAAAACCTCCCTCATTCCAGCCCGCCTTTGAAATCCGTGCCCTCAAAGNGCAGTGCAGCTCCTGCACAGCTCCCTCATTCCAGCCCTCCTTTGAAATCCGTGCCCTCAAAGATCTCCTGATGGAACCCGGGATAAAACCCCTTTTGTGAGCAGAGTTTCCAGGCACCTCAGGTACTTTGGGTTCTCACGAGGTGAGCGAAGTAATTTTCACCTTGCTCGGGTGATCTTGGAATAAGCTCATTAAATTAATAGTTATTAATAGCTCTCTCTCTCTGGCTGGAAATCAGGGATGTGCTTCAGAGGGGAAACTCCTCGGGATGAGCAGGGGGAGCAGCTCCCATTCACAGGAATAAAGCACTTCCCTGATTAATGAGCTGGATGTGCCAGCTGCATGCAAAGAGGGCGGGATTGCCACGGAATTGGGAAGTGACTGGTTGGACTGGGACTGGAGGATTTACCTGGCAGGCCTGCGGGTTTTAATTTTTATTTTTCTTTTATTCACGAGTCTGGTTATTTTAAAAGTGATTCCCTGGCACTTCATTCTGAGAGTCACACACTGACAAACCGTGTTACTCCAAAGATCCCAGGACTTCAGCAGAATTCCTAATTCCTGAATGTTCCAGGGGCAAAACCCGGAGCCCTTTGCTGTGCGCTTACACTTCCTGCACCAAAAAAAAAGCAATTTTTCAGCTGCAGCTGTAGCACATCCCCGATTTTAGGGAACGCAGCAGCTCTGCGCTTCCCTGTGGCACAACTGGAGGACGGCCCGGGGTCCAAAGGACCTGCAGCCTCTCTGGGAGGGGTTTTACCCACAGGGATGGCCCCCGCACCCCCAGAGCGGCCACCCCCGAGGCCGCAGAGCCCCCAGCACTGCCCGCGGCCCTCGGGGAACCGCAGGGCTGGAAATGAACTGAGTGCTGAGTGTTTTCTTCAGGAGCCCCAGACTGCGGTGGCCGCCTGGCCACCAGCCCGAGCCGGCGAGCTCCCGGTGCCCTGGCAGAGCTGCGGGGCGCCGCAGTTAAAGGCACGACAGCAGCGCCGGGGAGATGGAAATTGCTCCGCTCGCTCCTGCTCGTGGCTGTTTTGTGCTGCCGAGCTCCTCCTCGGCCTGGTGCCGGCTCCAGATGTCACCAGAGATTAGGACCAAGCTTTTGGAGCTGGGCTTGGGTCCTGTCCTTCCTCGTTAAGCTCTTGATGAGGAAGGGAATGTTATTTACCGAGCTCGTTTTTCTCCCCCTCCCATCACTTTTTTTTTTTTTTTTTGTCCATGTGCACATTCTCAGAAAAACCCAAGCCCTGCAAGGCGACCCAGAGCACCGAGGGAGCCAAGGGGGCCGAGAGGGCTCTCGTGGCCTGGCTCAGCCACCGCAGCCGCTGACAGGGGACGTTAAGTGGCTCTGAAAGGGCTTTTCTCTGCGGCTCTGGGAAAGGCCAGCCTCTCGCAGCCCCGCTCTAATTCCTCCCCATTTTGTTTTCCTAACCCTCCGCTGAGCCGGGCCCCGGCCCTGCCCCGCAGAGGAGCCCATTCCCATTCATTCAGGAATCCCAGGAAGAGCCAGCGAGGTGGCCCTGGAGCCAAGAGAAGCTGACCCAAGGACCAGGGAGGCAAAAGCTGATTAAAGTTGAAGGCCAGGGGTGGACTAATGACAGAGGGGTTCAGGGGGTAAGAAAACTCTGTAAGAGGCACTGGGAGAAAGATGCTGGCCATGCAGGGCAGCTGCCACTGGGTCCCATGGTTAATACAATTAAATAGAATAAAATATAATATTCTCATTAAAATAGATCTGAATAAAGCCCCGTCCCCAAACCTGAAGTCGAGCAGTGGGAAGGAGGCACACGTGGGGATGTGGATCAGCATCCCAAGGTAAAGAACAGACCCAGCCCGGCCCCAAAATCCCACGAACAGCACCATCTCTCCCACAAGAACATCTGGAAAATAAAACGCTCAGGAGTATCTGGAAACCCAGCAAGGGTGACCCAAATGATGGAACAGAAAGAACGAGGCAAAAAGCAGCAGCTTTATGACAAATGAGCCACTTCAGTGCTGTGGGATTTTCACTTGTTCATCACAGCCAGCGAGAGCCTCCAAAAAAAAGTAAACACTACAAGAAACACGGTGGAAAAACATCACGGCAGCAGCCACCTTTACATCCCCAACCAAAAAATCCAGGCTCGCTCTTCCCCTGACAGTGCTCTGGTGTCAGACTCCCAGTTTTATGGGCTCTGGGTTATAGATGTTTATCGCACTTTTATATATATATTTATATTTT
>VYZQ01020950.1:0-10695 GCA_013400655.1 Mystacornis crossleyi
AAAAAGGAAACCTTGCACATCTTGGAAGCGAAAAAGGAAACCTTGCACCTCTTGGAAGGGAAAAAGGAAACCTTGCACATCTTTCCAGCTCTGTGCCTGGGAAGATCATGGGGCAGATCCTTCTAGAAGCCGTGCTAAGGGAAAGACCCCTTTTCTTGGCAGGAGGATTTAGAAGCCTAAGAACAAAACAAATACCTCAGACCAAATGATCACCGGTATTTATTTTTCATTAGGATACTGTCAGCTCAAAAAACGAATGCAAATTATTATGAAATTGTTCACATATTACCTCAGTTCCAAGTGGCTGGAGTTTTTCTTATCGATTTATATAATGCCTTTTCACAGATTAGTTTTCTGAGGTTTTTTTGCTATTATGGACCCAGTCACTGTCATATTGTGAACTTGGATTTGGGTTTTTTTCCCCACCCCCACCTTAATGCTAAATTATCAGCTTCAATATTGTCTTACATGTTCAGTTTTCTGTTCCAGTAGCTCACAGATTTAGAATTTTTTTCAGTTCTCTTTCTCGAGGAGTTGTAATTCTGAAGTTCTAGGCAAGCTGGTTTTGCAGTTGTGTTCCCTGAGTTATGGGGGGGATTATGCAATACCTCATCGTTATCTTACAGTATTATTTTATTTTTAATGGCTGACCTGAGGCTGGTAACAGGCAACGATTGCCAAATTACATGAAAGGAGACAATTTAATCCACTGGGGAAACCGTTCCAAATTCAACAGGTCACAGCAATTTGCTGTTTGTTGTTTCACAGAAAAACTATGAGAAATCTCTCGGTACTAAAGAACAGGTCTTCAAGGTCACTTTGTACTTGAGAAAGGAGGATTAAAAATGATAAATTATGTCTTATTAGAGGTAATAGAGTAGTTCTTGGTGTTGGCTTGATTTTAGCAGATGTTTTTCCTATTAAAATCTAGAATATATGGCTCCAGTAAACATATGGAAGTAGTTGATTTACTCTCTTCATACAGAAAGAAATTTGTGAGTAAGTCTGATGCATTCACTGCCTTGTTTTAGAACAATCCCACAACTTTTTGGGAATACAGCTATTCAAGTAAATATTCTAGTAAGTAAATATTTACAGTAAATAAACATCCAGTATATTCTAGTAAATCAACAAGTAACGCAGGAATAATAGTCTTAATAGTGCCACGATAATGGAAGGAAAGGGAATATTAATTTAACCTTTCATAAGAACTTTCTTAAATTGTATTTAAACCTTTCTTACATTAATTTTTCCCTAAAAATAGTCTTTTTTTATGTGTGTGTTCAGTGTCCTCTGCAACGTCTGCTTTTTACAGGTCCCTTCAGTGATATTCTGTTTTGGCAATCATGGTTTGAAAATAATGTTTTGCTACCACAGTTACTGAGGCAAGGAGCAGAAAGTGACCGGAGGGCTTGACCACGCCAAACTGCCCAAATGGCAAATACGTTCAATCATTTTTTAATTAAGTTATTAGAATCCTCCGTTGATAGTCTATTAAAAGGAAAAGTGACACAAAGTTCCTTAACGGAAACGTTCCTGTGGAATATTCATTCCACCTCGGTTATAAATAGATTGCCCTGTGGGTTTCAGAGCATACAGATGTCACTGTGGAAGAGAGCTGCAAGAGCTCTGGAACACAGGAAGAAAAGAAGACCCTCACATATTAAAAAAAAATAAAAAAAAGAAAGGAGATTAAACCAAACTGTTTTAACAATATAGGCTTGAAATACTAAATTGGCCTTAATGTGAAATAATGGCCATTTTTCTGTGGTCTTATAATTTAAGGCTTTCTTATCTAGTGCCTGTGTGCCTTGCAGTATCTCCGTGAGAAGAGCTCAGAGGCAGCAAGGCAAAGCACAATATTGGCACGGGAAGGGCTGGTACAGAGTAGCTGAAGGGGAGTTGGTGATGTTGTCACCACCACCAGAGCACTGGAAGAGATGAAAGCAGGGCTCAAGTCCCTGTCCCATACTATTACCTTAACCACAGCAGTAAAATTGGTTTACCTGCTATTTATCAGCTTGCAGGGCTAGTTCTTGCAATGATTAGTGGACAGCAGCTGATTGCCTTTCCCTTCCAACCACTCATTAAGCATCTGAGGCAGATGAGAGTAAGTTTCTGTGAATAACCTCACAGCTTTTCGCCCTTCAGGCTTAGAAATATTGCCTAGGAGATTATGAGGTAATCTTAAAATTTAAGTACTGGTGTACGAGGTTTTGTTTTTATGAGGCGTCCAGCTGTACATCCAGCCTCCTTTCTGTGGTTATACAGGTTCAGAATTTTCAGAATTTTGTTCTGACGAAGTTACTCATGTTTTACTTTTGAACAGGATTGCTCGTAGTGTTCTCTAGGTAGCTAATGGAAAGTCATTAGTACATTTGAGTATCAAGAGTTCAGAAGGTTTCTGTCACCATCTGCGCGGAGGTAACTGATACTGAGAATAAACCATGGATGTTATTACCTCCTGTGATGTTGCTCCTAAAAAGAATTGTTTTTCTGCTTACTCGACAGGTCTGGATTTGCCCAGATTTTGAAGGGATTGGTTTGCACTGGCAAAATATGAGGGTGAAGTTAGTTTAGATGGATAAAATAAATGAAAATCCTTTGAAGGCTGTACTTCTGCTAAATGATCTTAATAATAAGGTGCTATGGCAGGTAATGCAACTTAATTAATAAAGCTAGGAAGCAAATTGGTCTCTCCTGGCTGATTTCTTAAATATGCTTTCATCCCCTTGATGCTTCAGCTGGGGTGGTTTATATCTGCACAGAATTCAGAGGGGTGCTTTCCATTCGGGTGGAAAAGGTGCTGGCTGCAGCCAGAAGAGGCAGCGAGAGATGGAAATGCACCAGTGCCATTAATCTGTCCCAGCAGATTTGTTCCCATAACGCGTGAGGCTGTCGAATCCCTGCCATCCTTTGGGCTAAAGCACTTCATAGCTGAGTCTAGACCTATTAAGGCGATGGGGGAGCTCTGGATTTCCCAGTGTGCTGGTGGGGATCCTGAGGGGACGGGGTATTTCCAGAGATGCCCAGAGGGCATGTGGAACAAAGATGAATAAAGATATCAATAGGTTGTCATCGAGCCGAAATCCCTTCGTTTTTGTGTTCATTGGAACTCCACAGGAAAATCTCTTTTCGGGAAGCTCAGGTTAGCATTATCTCTCTTGATAAAGGCACGGCATCTCCAGAACCTCAGCCTGCTGTGGGTTGAGAGGGGTGGCAGCCACGCTCTGCTCCCCTCTCGGGGGCTGTGCAGGCAACGGGTCCTCATCCAGCTCTGTGAGAGCCCACTGATCGCCCCCAGCAGCAAGGTAATTCTGCTGCAACAAAATTCAGAGGCAAACAACTGCCAGATCGTTGAATTTACTGTTTGTGGCATGGCTCTGTTGAAACTAGAATTATTTCCACTTCATGTGCACCCTTGCATTTGAATACAGCGGTTTTTTGTAGATCTTACTGCCTGGGTTTTCAGTAGCCAGTTGAAATTGAGAGAGAATATTTTTAGCTCTAGTGTGAGTGAAGAGGAAGAAACAGATGAGGACAAAAACTTGAAAGTGGGTGAGTTATCACGTGTTCCTGAGGTTTTCTCTTCTCTGTTAGCAGTGACAAATATTTCCTCAAGAGATATAGTGCCTCTTTGGCAAGTCCTGTCAAAAAGTTCTCCCTTTAATTCCTTTGTTGGAATATAGGCAGACTAAAGATTATATGTGATGGCAATAAATAGAGTTAAAAATAGAGTCCAGGTTATGTTGGTGTGTTTATGTGAGAAGTGGACTGGGAAAATTGTTAATTTTCTTCTCCATTTATTTAGTGAATACTTATTGTATGCGCAGAAAAGGTACATACATTGATTGAAAATCAATTACTAAATTGCTGACTATTCCTGGCACACCTTTAAAAAACTTGTGGCTTTGAGGTTGTTGTTGCATTACTTTAAGAATAAACTTTTTCTTTTTTCACATAGAAGAGAGATTCTCTTATTAAGGTTTTCATGTCTGGAAGGGCTTTGAAACACATTGCAACATTAAATAAGTACAGTGTGATTAAAGTCTCTGCTGTGGTATTCCTTCTGCAAGAAAAGCTTGGGATAAACAAATGAAATGTTGGGAAAGCATTGTTGGAAAAGGAATGCTGGAGCTATCTCTGTACTCGGGAATTCCCCGAATGTGATATATTTCTCCTGAATTATTTGAAAATCTCTGTGAAAGAGGATAATGGCATTTTTCATAGCTCTATACTTTTGTCTTTACTTTTAATCTACTTTTAATCTATTTTTGTTCCTCCAGAGCCTTTCAATATCCTTATTTTCTTGTAGGTTCTGAGATAACCCTGGACTGCAGTGGTGTCCAGGGTGGGATTCATGTGGTCAAAAGCAGCTCTCCAGTTCCCTTTATAGCCAAGAGGGTCATTAGGGGCATGAGCTGGCCTCACTCGGGAGAGGCCGTGTGAAATATGTGGGATGAATTGATCCTCTGAAAAGTGCAGACATTTCCAGGCTGAGCTGTCCGTGCCTGCACAGGCCATGTCTAGTGCTAAGGGAAACAAATCTTCCCCCTGCCCAGGCGATGGCTCTGCTCTCTCCCTCTCTGGAAATGAACTCCAGCCTAACGTGGGTGGCCACAACAGCCTTTCCAGGGAGCGTTGAAGGCCAGGGATTTGTTTCTGCCCTTTTCCTAGAGTATGAATTTCACTCCCCTGTCTTTTGGCCGGAAAAGGTTAATCCATATAGTTTAAGATTATGTTAACTTCACGAGTTTATTTTCAAACTTTGCAAGGAAATGAGAAATGTGGTGCTACGTTCATTTAGCAGTGCGTTCTTGTTATCAAAGGATGAGGTACTCTTCTATTTCATGTCGTATTCTGTCTTGCATAGATCCACAGTTCTAATCCTCTCCATGAAAAATCAGATCTCTTAGGAAAAGCGATTATTTAATTTGTGGTTTTCCTTCATTGTGTTTCCATCCCCTTTAAAATGCTAAAGATTTTAATGGCATAAATTACTTAACTGCCATTGTGTAAGAAGAATAGGAAAAATATCAAGTTGCAGCGGGATTTGGAATTTTTCTATTTTCAAGAACTGATTATAGATAATCCAAAGGTATGGTTGAACAGTCTTCATTAGAGTCTCTCAGCAATCTGAACTTATACAACAGACTGTGATTCTTAAATTGTTTTCATCAGTTTAGGACTGTTAGTTGTTTTTAGCTCTTTTCTTCTGGCATCCATCTGTCAGTAGCATTCTCCTTCTGGCTAGCCACAGCAAAGCACCATTATAATTTCATTATATGCTAGGACAGAGGGGGAAATTGAGTCTGTGGTACTTATTTTTAAGATATCCTTCAAATCTTAGGTGCTTCTGATAGCCCTTATGTCATATGTCAAAGATGTTTGTGTCTTGGGCACTGTAATGCCAGGGTTATGGAAGTGAAGGGGAGGAATTGAAGTTTTAACATATAATAGTAACAAAAATAAACATTGATTTGTTCAGGAGGAAAGATGAAGTTTTCTTGTGTATATCAAAGAGGAGACGTTAGAAAATGAGGCAAGGAAATGAACTATTGAGGAGAAATGGAAATGGTGGTTAATTGTTTATGGATATTTCGAACGCTGCTCTGATGAGCAGAACGTGGCAAGAAGTAGATACAGAGACTCCCATTAGGTTCCTTGGTGTCTTGCAGTTCTGATGCTCAAACAAAGAGTAGATAAAGGTGCTGGCCATGCTGCCGTGGGGTTCCTGAGCTCCCCACCTATCTGCTGGAAAGGAATCCAGATTTCCCAGTATCTGCTTGAAACATTTTGCAGGCAGTTTTCAGAGTTCCAGGAACAAGGAGGTCAAGGGAGGCTCAGGGATCACATCGTGGTGATTAAAGGGGAGCCGGTGAAATTGCAAAAGTAAAAGGTGGGGGTCACGGCAAAGTTTCTGGAATATTGACATTTCCGATGCAGAAAAGGTGGAGAGAGATAAGAATAAATTTAAAATACTGGACTTAATAAAGGAATACTTAACAGCCTTGGTTACTGATATGGATACTGTGGGAGAGCAAGAGAAAAGGCTTTCGAGAACTGGCAGTTCCCAAGAGACTTTCTAGCAAGGCCACAGACACTGGCTGTCCTTAAGAGAAGGTCAGCTAAATCATGAACTCTTCAAGGACTTAAACCACAAGTAGGAATTGTATAAAAAGTGGAAAGTGGGTCAAGTGGCTAAGAATGACTGTCAAAGGGTACAAAAACCAAGTAAGGAAATATGAGAAAGTTAAGAAGAACCAATGACCCAGGAGCATAAAACAGTGGAAGAAAACACTCTGTATGTCAATAACAAGGACTCAGTTTTTTTTCCTCTTGGCAGGGAAGGCAGCAGACACTGCCCAGAAATGAAATCTCCTATTTGCCTTGGTTTTCAGCAGAATGCGTTTTAAACACGTGATCAAAGCTAATATAAAAGAAGTCATGATCCTACCCTGATCTGCATGGCTTCTGTCTACTGGATATTTTAAATGTGCTTAAGCTGGCAGACACCTCTAGGGCATTTAGAGCACCAGCTGGAAAATCTTGGAGCCACTTGCAGTTGTGTGCAGAAGCTTGGAGAGAGTGACTGAGGTTCCAGAAGTTCTAGAGCAGCTTTATGGGAAGCAGATGAAGGATCCGGTTCACACTACTGAGGAGGAAAGCAGATACGGATGTTTATTCCCCGTGCAGAATTTACTGGTTTTATTCCCTTTCCCCTGCTCCATCCTTTCTGTGCCGGGCAGGATACACAGCAATGATCTTTGGAGAAACTTCCTGGGATGTTCCCTGTGTTGGAAGCTCGTGTAATTACAGATTAGCATAGGCCAGAAAGGGGCATGTTTAGAGCATGTTTGCGTTTCTGGTGTTGGTAACCTGCTGTCTCAAAGTTGTTTTTTCCACCTCCTGTCACAGCCTTTTAAGTCAGTAACAAAAATAATTTCATTTTTAGATTGAATTGTGCTTTTGAGGCGAGAATGTGGAGGCAAGAAGAATAAACATGCAGGGAAAATGACGAATTTTAGCCTAATCCTGAAAATAGAGAGAACTGGAGCTATTCAGGTCTTTCAGCACCTCGGGACTCACCTATCTCTGACTGTTTGTTGGATTTTTTTGCAAGGATGCTTTTAGCAGGGGAATGCTGCCAATTTTACATCAGCAGGCAGGGCACCCTTTTGTTCATGTGAGTGCAAAAATTGTTGTATGGATATGGGCGTTGATGTGTAAAAGCTTCTACTCCTTTCAAAAACAAAACCCAGACTCATCCCCCAAACAGTCATATTTCATGTTTGGTTCTTTAGAATATTTTCATTAGAAAACTCCCCCGGAGTATTCTGTTATCAAAATTAAACTGCATTTGATTGTCATCAGGTTAAGTCCTGAGGGAGAAACACCAGTTCCAAAGTACCCTGTTAAAGCACTGTAATGGGTCTATAACGTAGATCCTGCTGATTTTACCTACAATAACTCAAATTACTTCTTTTATAGTTCTATCTGGCAAATGTTTTATGTAAAAAATGTTGCCTTTATATGGCTTTTTTAATTTAATTTGTTTTTATCTCTTAACCCTAAGAGCTCCTGCCCCAGGAAGCACGTCTCGCTCACAATCACTTGACTGGCAGAGTGGTAAACACAAATGTTTTTCCATTGGAGCCATTTGTATATATCTATTGTCTATCTTTTTTCAGTGGTGTAGCTGAAATACGGACAAATAGTGAATAAAACGTTTTCTCTGTAAGAATGTTAGTGAAGACTTCAGAATTAAAATAGCATTCTTGGCAACTGTCTTTTCCAGAAAACTATTTTGAGAATGAGTTACCGAGTGATAATTAGATATTGAAATGCGCCCAGTTTCACATTTCAGTGCTCCTTTCCAATTAGAACGGCATTAGAGTGAAAGTGTAGCTATATAATTGTATGAAGAATAGATCCAATTTTCTCAATGTCACTGCAATATCACCTTTCAGTAGTAATGGTACCGAATGATTACGCATATCATTTAGTAATAGTGTTTTATCCATTTCACGGAGGGATCTTTTTTATTAATTTTTTTTTTTTTGGTGGACGTGAGATCAGATTGTAAATGAGCCCAGAGGGGAGAGCCCGTGCTACGTACGAGTGTGCCAGTGCCAATGGTGCTGAACTGCTGGCAGCCACACTCTGTTTGCTAACACAGCATCTGCAGGCAGAGTGCACCTCACCTGCCTCTTTAATGGCCAAAAAAAGCAATTGCAAAACCCTCTTAGCCCGCAAGAAGAGGATCTTTACAGTTTCGTTTTGGTCTGCTGTTGTGTGTAACTAGAAAAGGAGTTCTGATACAGGTGTAGGAGTAAATAGTGCCATCAGCCTTGCTGGTTAGCAGGCATTTTGTATTCATCCTTCCCTCTCGGTCTCTATCGTTCCATCTTCCTGTGGAGCAGGGCAGGCTGCAAAATGGATAATCCCTGGGAGGAGGCAGGGCTACGGGACTCAAATCAATCACGCCAAATGCTACGAGAAATATTTCTTATAGGTCACGATTGGAAATTTACCCAGCAATTTCCATTTAAATGGCAGCTGCTAGAAGCAGACTGTACAGAAATATCGTGTTTGGGCTTTCAGGTACGTCCCTTAGGGCTCTGGGAGAGCACGGGCTCCTCAGTTTAACTCCATAAATATTAGTACAGCGGTGTATTGCACAGCTGAAAATACATTATCAGCCTAATCAGAGGCACCCGAGGGTTAAATTTGATGCAATGTTTGTTTGGTGGTGCTTCCAAGACCTGGACAGCCAGGGATTTTTTTGCTTTAACAACTGCCGCAGAGGCATACTGAGATTTAACTTTGTGCCTAAGCTTTTAGATAAGAGTTTTTTCACGTTTCTGTGGTATTTACTTCTCTCTCTGGCCTCATCTCCTTCTCAAGCCTTCCTTTCAGATGCACAGATTTACTCGAGGCAGAAACAATCTCTAATTACACGTGTGCTTGTCCCTGGAACTGCCGTGGCCCTTCTGAATATGTTCTATTTCAGTGTTAATTCTTATTCTTCTGTTGGATCTCAAATGCCACCGAAATAAGCCAGGTGTGAAGGTTGTCCTGGCTTTACCCCAAATTTCTAAAATAAGCCTTTGGCTAGTCCTGCATATGCTTTATTCATTTAAAAGTTCCCCAAAGTCGTATCCTGTGTTATCAGTGCAAAACAAATGGACCATTTCTGGGAGCATTTTGATAAACCAAATTTTAAATTGAAAAAGGGTCATGTTACAGTTTTAAGCAAGGACTTCAAAAAGTGGCTTTTGCCTGTGTCTGGTGGATTGTTTGAAAGGCCTAAGCATGCCTAATGGGTCTTCTGGTGGTTCATTTCTAAAGATATCTGTAAACGATATGTCATTACTTTCTCTAATTACGAATGTAATAAACGAAGAGGATTCTGAAGGATGTTTTCAGAAAATAATGGTCCTTAGCTTTTGAGAAGCTGAAATAATTAAAAGAAGATAATTCTTAGCTCTAGGGTGTAATGATATAACACCACCAACAAAATTAGGTGGAAAAAAATGCTAAATTTTTTTGTAAATTACGTTATAAAAATGCAAGGAATTAAAATAAAATTGACACTCCATGCAGCTGCTGTTGATGAGTTACACAATAGCAGATTGAGAGCAAAAGATGTGTTGTTTAACCTGCACAAATTTTCTACCTTTCCTATTGTTGACTAATCCATCTATCTGGTTTGGGTTTTCTTTGTTTTAATTGTGATCGTCATAAAGAAAAATGTGATCTATCCAACTGGAAACATCAGCAGGGTTCTGACATCATGAATGTTTTATTTGCTTGTGGTATTGAGAAACAAAACATTTTTAAAGAAGAATGTACTCAAACCGTCGTAAATGACAAAAGAAAATATTTTGATCATGGAAGTTTTCCGCCTTGGTGTCGAACTGAAACCTGGTGTACGATTGGGTCAAATTCACAGTAAATACCACAGAGTACACACTTCAGTTTCCATTCTTGTAGTCACTGAACAGTTCTAATGGAGCCCTCCTAGAGATTCCTTTTATTTGTGGAAATAAATTTGCAATTTGTTTCAGTCAGGGCAAGCTCGGTACTTCCTTGCCTCTTTGGAAATGCTGTGTCGGAAGTGAGGACTTCAAAGTGTGTCATTGTGTCGCTGCCAGAAGTAATTCTTGTACTTATCATTCTAGACATCCTTGAACTCAGCAGCAAAAAGGACAGATGGCCAGTGAAGGGGACTGCCTGACTTGAACAAATTGAAACCTCTCAAGACTCTCTGTGTTGATTTGGTTTTTATTTTTATGGTCATATTTTCTGCCATTTGTGATGGAAATGAGGAACGCAAACCAGCCAGAATACAGCGATGTATCATGGGCCACCAGAGTAATGGAGTTTACAGTACACAAATTGTCCTTTGTGTCACGAGGGATTTTCCCAGATGAAGCATAGGTGTGGGTGTGTTATCGGGCTCCGCACGCTGCTTTTGTTGTTTGCCAGAGTTAACACGGGCTTGGAAATTCTATTCATCAGCATTTCCCCCCAGTGGAGCCCGCCCAATATGCTTTACCTTAATGTATTCCAAACATCTGCATTGAAATAATTTATTCATAGGCTGCAATCTCTCATCCCAGTCTGAGGGGGCAGAAATGTGTCCTTGCTGAGCACCACCCCATTAATCTGGGACAGAAATGTGTCCTTGCT